>JAESUZ010004334.1:0-56946 GCA_017311185.1 Proteles cristata cristata | reverse complement strand
TCTGGACTGACCGCTGCCCCCTCTGGACCGCTGCCCCCCGTCTAACCCGCATCTCGCAGAGAAGTTCCACTGCACCCTGGGCGGGAACGGAGGTGTGTGCCAGAATAATATTTCTTCCGCTTTACTGTGAGGAGGGGCTGGAGAAGACGGAGCCCAGGTGCAGGCCCTGGTGACAGCCCAGGTCAGGGGAAGTGAAAATTGGTACAGCCTTTAGGGAAAAGAGTATGGAGGATCCTCCGAAAATTGGAAGTGGAATTATCTGGCAACCCTATTTCTGGGTATTCACCCTACGGAAATAAAACCGCTATCAAGGGGGTGTCTGCAACCCACCGTGTTCACTGCTGTGTTTTTCACAGTAAGGGAGACATGGGAAGAACCCAAGGGTCTGTGACGGACAGATAAAGAACATGTGGCGCGTATATGATGGAATACTACTCAGCCCTAAAAAAGGAAATCCTGCCATTCATGCCAGCATGGGTGAACCTGGAGGAAATGGCATGAAGTGAAATAATTTACCGAGGACTTCAGACTAAATCTGGGACAAATAAACGCTTTTTACTGCTTGTGGATGAGTTCATGATTGTAGTGAAAATCACTCCTATTTCTGTTTTATATAGAGTTATTTATCATACATTATTAGACAAGTGTTCCCTTTCTAGAACTTTCCCTACTAGATTATAGGTGCACCGAGGGCAGGCTCTACAGCTCACTTATTCGTGTCCTTTTTTCACAGTGTTTAATGCACTCTTTTCCCAGAGCAGATGTTTAAAAATTCTGCTAAGTGGGTAAGTGAATAAATGATGAGAATCAAGGAAGAAGAAGTGCACACACATACCACACGCGGGGCCTAATGACGTAGCATGCACAGACGGCACGTGGCCTGTGACCTCACACGGGTGAGTCAGGAGCAGACTCGAGGAAGCGCCCATATCAGCAGTGTCTCGGATCAATGTCTACTGACCCACGGTGGGAGACTTTAAAGGAAGGGGTAACAAATCTACGGGGAAGAATTGCCAAGATTCACAAAACGTAAAAGGGGGATTTTGCTCCAAGCACATCACTGACTCTGGGTGGGCGAGCGGGGCTCCGTTTACACCCACACCAAGGTAAAGGTGCGCACAGTCCGTCTCCACTAGATTCGCCGCGGCCGCGCGTAGCAGGGAACACAAATCACGACGGCTTCAACAGCACAGCGGATTTCCGTCTCACGTGAAGTGTGGACGCTGGTTCTCGGTGACGAGCCTCTTCTGGTTTGCAGGTAGGTGGTCGTGCTCTCACTGTGCCCTCACTTGGGCGAGAGACAACGGCTTGTGTCTCTTTTTCTTTTATAAGGACACCGAGCCCATGACCATGGCCCCACCCTTGTGACCTAATCACCTCCCAAAGGCCACACCTCCCGAGATCATCATATGCAGATTTCGGATTTTAACAGCAAACATCCAACCCATAGCTGATCAGAGAGGACAGTGTGCGTGCCCACCTTCCTCACAGGCGTGTGCCAGGCACGTTACACCTGTCCTCTCGCACGTGGCTGAGAAGGAGCGCCTACGCCTGTAGGAATCGGAAGAAAATGCCCATCTGGGGTGCTCCCTGCTCATGACCACCTGCGTTTTCAACCCGTCATCAAAAGGCACGGTGCTCAGGGTGGAGAGCTGGGTCGGTCATCGTCGGCGAGAGTTTCCCGTGGACGGGAGGAAGTACTCCAGGTGACCCGCAAACCTCAGCCACGGACGAGGGGAACGAACACCGCCACGGACCTGGGACCAGCTTTCTCCGGCTCCCATCCAGGCTCCCATCGGCTGGACGGCACGCTCCGTGAAGAAAACACTTTGTTCTCTGAATCCCTACTGCAGAATCCTCCCCTTTACGCCTTCCCTTCTCAGCGGGTCTCCTTAGCACATTAGGCAAGCCGCCAAGATGCCACTCCATTAGGCAGGGTGCTGGCCGGCCACCACGGAACGTGCTCTCCCGTCCGTCCACCCACCCATCCGCCGTCCTTGACCTCTATCCACCAAGCTTTTCCTTCGCTCCAAAACAAGGATTTAAAGCTGCGTTCTTCATGCAAAGTCTTCTTGAATTCAAAAGTTTACTTTCATTTCCTAATTTTTAAGAGCACGCAATCTCCAGAATGTCTTTCTTCCCTGCTTCCCCTCACATTTCTCTTTCCTTCCCTTTTATCTTGCAAATCCCGCAAGAAAAGCAGATGATTGAAAAGGGAGGCTTAGGCAGAGCAGAGGAGACCAATTCTAGCTGCAAGGCCCCAAGGAGCTCGGGGGTTAGCGGGCCTTTGCTGGCGGCCGGTGCCAGGCGGGCCTCACCCCTGCTCCACGGGGACCTAGCGCTGTCTGTCCTCGCGCTTCTCTAAGCCGTAACATCTCCGGCTACCTTTGCTCCCTGTCTTGTTTCCTGTTTATCCATTTTTTTGTAACCTAAAATCCTAAGTGAACAAATTCCTAGTCTACTGATAAAAAATAAATAAATTCAATGTGCTTTCAGATAATTTGTGGCAAATGCGTCAGAGGCTCGTGACTGAAGCAAGAAGTGTGTGTCCCTGGGGAAGGGCTCAAGGAGCGGCGCAGGGCGCCACCTCGGGGCAGAAGCACCCGTCGGCTCTCAGTTTGGAAGTCTGACCCACTTCTGTTCCCAGCACGATCCGGCCCCATTGCCCACCTTGTTTTACCCTTACCTGCTGAGGACAGGTACAAACACACACTGCTTCCCGGTCCAGCCCCCGCCTCCGCTCCCCATGCACATATTTGGAATCCAATTTTAGAGAGAGCCTTGCCATTTTCTCTGTACTTACCAGCAGTTCATTTTGTTAATTTTTAATTAAAAAGAGCTGGGCTTTTTTTTTTGCCACTAGCAGACAACATAGGAGATGTTTCTTTATTTTCTGTCAGCTAAGCTAATAGCTATTTATAGGAGTTCAAAACAAATGATAAATCTGTCTATTACGATGGTGTGACAGTCCCCATGTTAAACACTACGGGAGAAGCATCTGTTCATAGAGCCCGGGAAGTCAGAGCAACCGTACAGAGCCGCGCACCAGGACGACAAGTCGGGGGAGGGGGTACAGGAGGGAGGGGCGGGTGCGGGAGGAGGAGAGAGAGAAACAGTCTTTGGCTGGACAAGCTCGACCTCCTCCCTCACGGGTCTCACGGACTGGCTGTTGAATGGAGCATCGTCTATATGGCCCTTCCGCACTCGAAGCCCCCACAGGATCCCTGCACGGACGGCGCAGTTTCCTTCGCTCTGGGGATGAGAACCTCTTCCAAGAACTTTTTTATTCAAGCCCAAACCCAGCAAATCAGAAGTCACTGATTGTTCTCAGAGGAAAATGATGCTTCTCTGTAAGGCACCGTCTGCCTATTTTGGGGTTGGGAAGACGGGAAGGTGGAGAGGGGGCGGCTGGGCGGGAAGCTGCGGGAGGAGCCCTGTCCCGACATTTCAACACAGAGACGGGGCGGGCGTCCCCACGTCCCCAGGTCTCTCTAGCGGGCGATGTGACCTCCTGGCACTGCTCCCTTGGGCTCACATGTGGTGGGGGGGGTGCTGGGTCAGGGCGCTCGGAGGGGCTGGGGCGCCGAGGAGCGCCCCAGAGGCCGGGAGACGCAAAGGGAGCCCCAGGCCAGTGGCTCGGCTTCCACCCAGGGCAGGAAGGTCCCTGCGGCCCCCCTCTTTTCTGAAGGTCATCAGGGACAGATCTCAGTGAACACACGCACCCCCATCAGATTAGCAGACAAAGTGGTTTCCGTGGCAACGCCTGGCCGGAGCGGTGCCTGCATTCGGCAGTAATTTGAAATATTTTCCCCAGCCTCCTTGGAGTCGGTTCTGTGAAACACGAGTGCTCCAAGGCTTCCCAATCTGCGGTGTCCTTTGAAATTCTCCCCCGTGTGTGCTGGAGCTGAGCCAATTAGCAGGAAGAGAATTGGGTGGATTGCAGAGAAGCTGGCAAGACTCTGTTTACCAATTAGGTTTTTTTTTATGATGCAAATGGCGCGCAGCACGCAGCAGGAGGAAGAGCCAGCCGCACCGAATGTGAAACTGTTAATTGCATTTTCGGAGACACAGCTACAAGGTGAAACTAATCATACAAATGATAACCGAGTCTCGCCACCTACGGAGCTCTGCTATTGCACTTCCACTAATCTGTGTTAAAACAGCCCATACATCTTTACAGGAAAGGAAAACATAGCATTTGGTAGAACCTTCCATTTTAAAGAGAAAAAAGTGTGTATATGTGAGAAGCAATATACAGGATAATTTTCACTTAAATCAGATTAATTATGTTAACAAACATTACGGTAAAAGACAGGATGATGCTTCTTGAAATGCACTTTTTTGCTTTAAAATTATAGAAGCATGCATTCGCAAATGCACAGCGGCACATTCTGAAAACTAACTCAGAACGAGTGACTCCTCGGAGAAGAAAAGGTCGCGATAATTATGGACAGTTGTTTTTCCCAGCCGGGAGCATCAAACAAAGAGGCCATCTTCCAGTCAAGGGACACAGGACGAGTTCTCAGAGTCCCATTTACTTTGCGCCCAGGTGGCTGGGGGGGCACAAGGTGAGGACCTCTGGGTGGGGGCGCACTGGGTCCAGGCCACCCAGAGCCTCCGTCTCATCGCCACGCCGGAGCACAGACAGGAGCTGCCCACTGAGGCTGTAGGTGAAGCGTCCAGCTCTGAGCCAGCAGAAGCAGTTCCGGAAGGGGTGTGGTCACATCTAGAGTCAGGCTTGGTTTTAAAATGCCCCTTAAGAGTTTATGTTCTTTTTCTCATTTCTGGAGTAACTGCCCTGATTCTGCTTAAGTTCAAGTCAAAATGCATGGACAGTAATCAAAAAACCAACCAGCAGCAGAGGAAAGGGCTGGCTGAGAGCAGTGCTCGGGCCGCCCCTCAGCCAGACACGTGTCCTTGCGGCAGCCCTAACTGGGGGCTTCTATCGGAGGTGACGGATGGGCGACTGGCTTGGCTTTGGGGACCCTGCCAGGGCATGCAGGCGTACCACACACTGCAGTCCGGACACGTACTACAATTCGGCCAATGATGCCTCAACAAACGTGACTTCTGCCTCACACTTCAGCCTGCTTGGCTATTTAGGACCCTGGTTAAAAAGAGAATATTGGGGCCACGCCTGTGGTGGACACCGTGGTGCGCGTGGGTCTCCAGTGATTTCTGTGGGAGGCTCACTGTGCTGCTTGACCCTCCTGACCCTTGAGCTGAAGATGCCAGCTGGGGCTGTATCGCTCACACCTTCCCCATCCATCCCTACACCCTCTTTTTCTTCCAGAAGTAGTGGGCTTGCCGGAGGGGCGCCCACAGCTGAGGCCCGCACTGGGGATGCAGTTAGGAGTCAAGGGGCTGGGATGGACCCCACAACCGCTTTGGAGGTAAATCAGCACAGCGTGGGGTTTTCTGATGTGGCTGATGAGGTCTCCCAGCCAGTGTCCTGAGGATTATGGAAGAAACAGACCCTCGAAGGGATTAGGAGTGGAGACAGGCAAGGGGGGAGGGGAGGGCGACTGTATGCATGCCAAGTTCGAGCAGAGGTCCCCGAGGACCCACAGCGAGTCGGCTCACCCTCAACACCATAGTTACCCTCCTTCCCCACCCTTGACCTCATCTCCTGCTGCATCTTGGGGTGGGGCAGATTGGTCTCGTTCTCTCCCTTCCCCTCCACTGAGCCCAACTTCACGTGGAAGGCTTCACCTCCATTGACATCTGGTCAATCAGCTCCTTTCTCTCATGGTAAGTAAATTCATTCTACAAACCTAAAATAATTTCTCCTCGGGACTGCCACACTGAAGATTCTTGGCGGTGGCTCCTCCCCCGCCATCACCCCTTTGCTAAGGCAAATGTGCTCAGCTCATTTACACTTTCCTGGCAGATAAAACCTCCAGCCTCTTAACTATTTCTGTGCTTTTCTCTAAGTTTCCTCCAATTTGTTGACACCCTTTGGCTTCTCAGGTTTTAAATGCTTGTATTTACTTTGTCAGAACACAGCAGGTGTTAGGATGGAGCTGGACGGAGTCCACGCCACAGTAATCATAACAGAAAACAAGTTTAAACAAATGTCTTCAATGAAAACAGCAAGGAAGAGACAAAAAAAGAAATACATTGAGATAATCACCAGTGGACATAACACTTCCTAATTCAGGACAAGACAGTGAGAACCCAAACCAACGATGTCGGTCAAAACCAAGTACATATACTAGAGAATGTTCGGAAATGTTTAGAGAAAACAGGGGGACATCCATGCGAAACTGATAGGGAGCGTGGACCCCGCACCTCGCCCCAGGTCTACAGGGTGGTGGGCCTTCGGAGGGTTAAGGTAACATGCACTCAGAGCATCGTTTTAGGTTCTGAACTCAAACCCTGGTCCTTGAAAGTCACTTCGAGTTCCACATTCTTGCTTCCCGAGGTGGTGGCTAATTTTTCATGCGACTTTCAAAGGAACTGGGGTTAGCCTCCGCTATCAGCTTGGTCGCCGCGGCATGAAAACCGTCAGAGGCAAAACACGCATGAGAGAGGACTATGTTCTAATCAGGGCTGAAGATAAAACGGCATTTCCAGATAAATCGGGATTTCGTGTAAGTTACAGTTTTTTAAGATAAGTATGTTCTATGCGTAGCTTGCCATTTATCTGAAATGTAACCTAATTGGTGTCCTGTATTTTTATTTGCTAAATCTGGTGTCACAGGCCGAATCCTGTCCTCAGGCAACCCAAAATTCATATGCTGAAGCCCTACACCCCAGTATGCCAGCCCGTGGCTGTACTTGAATATAGGGCCTCTAAAGAGGGGATTATGGTAAAATGAGGCACTTCAAGTGGGCCATGATCTAATATGACTGGAGTCCTTGTGAGCAGAGGTGAGGACAGAGGAGACAGGAGCCCACACACCAAGGAGAGGAGCCTCCGAGAAGCCAGCCCGCACAACGCCGGCATTCTGGACATCCGGCCTTCAATCTGTGAGAAAACAAGCTTCCGTTGTTGAAGCCACCCAGTCTGGCATTCTGTGACTGTAGCCCTGGCAAACGAGTATTTCTGGGCAACCTTATTTCCAATAAAACTTTATTTACAAGAACAGGTGGCTGGTTCATGGGCCAGAATCTGCCAACCTCTGTTTTGAAGACCGAGTTGAAGCCCATAAGAGGCGACCTCGCAGGGTGGCCTGGAGAGCCGGAGAGGCGGGGTCTGCGGCCGCCCTGGGCACACCAGCTCTGCAGGGCGGGCGGTCCCGCCAGTCTGGGTTTGCAGTGGCCAGAGAAGCGCTGGCGGACGCGGCGCTCCATGTGATGTGACAGCGGAGGCTCCCTCTCGCCCCATGGTTCCTCCACGCGGTGGTGACACGCTTCCTGGGCCGCTCCAAACCCCTCCCCCCGCCCCGTCCTCACAGCACACCTCCTGTGCAGAGGCCTCTGTGGTCAGCCCTCAGCCGGGCGTGGTGTGAACCCAGGAAGTCTGCCCCTTAGCTCCATTGCCCCTAAGGAGCCCCAGCGAGTGGAGGGAGGCCAGTCAAGCCGCCTGTGCGGGTCACCAAGCATGAGCACCCACGCCTCTGGCTTTAATGACGATCACGATCCAGACTTGCTCTCTGAGCACCCCCGGGGCAGGGCATTGCCCAGGACACTTAGAAAAATGGGAAGAGAAAGGAGACCCACGGCCTGGACCTTAGGTCTGAAATCCTGACCCAGAGGTTAAGGGAGTAGGAGGCGAGGCCTTGGGGACGATCAGATCACGTGGGTCAGGCTTCTTAAATGGGGCTGGTGCCCTTATGCGCAAGACCCCAGAGCACCCCCTCCTGCCAGGTGAGGACACCGTGCTCTCGAAGGGGACCCTCGCCAGACCACACCGCACCCCGTTCTCCAGCTTCTGGCCTCCAGAACGTGAGCCTGTTACCGACAGGCCGCCCACCTGTGGGGCCATTACGTCCACTCAGTGGCTGGAGACAGAGCCTCAGTCCTCGAAAGCAGAGTGTCCACCTCTGGACTGTCCAACATCTTTGGCACCGCAGGCAGCTGATGGGAGGAGCCCATGAGTGAGACAGCCTGGACCCCGCCCACCTGCCCAGCGGTGCCCCCGTGGCGAATGCAGCCGCTTCAGGGGCATCAGCGGAAAGTTACTGAGGGCTTCATGCCTTAGTTAGTGAAAACTACAGCACAAACCACACGGGGCCACCGAGGTCCGCCTGCCGGAGCCACAGCTGTTCTGTGCCTCAGCATTGACGGACAAAGTTTAAACATGCTCATCACCGTGGAAAACTGTGCCCTGGCTCCTGGGAGGCCAGTTCTGACCCCCGTGTCCACACTCGAGGCCCAGCATGCTTGCGGACCCCTCGGAACATCCCCTTGACGTCTTCTTTGGACGTATGCACTTTTTTGGAGTAACTAACGTTTCTTTTTAGATTCAAATTTTGATACCTTTGAGATAACCCAGGTAGAGCCTTTGAAATGCACAGGCCCTGTCTGTCCCCCCCTCATGCACAGAGGACAGGAGAGTCACTCTCTTCTCCAGGGTGCACCCCAGGCCCCGGGATCCACAGCAATGGATCGGAGCACTTCCAGGGCCAGGAGAGAGTGCAGACCTTCTCAGAGCCTGCACTCAGGGGATATGTGCACTTAGCACGAGCCTGTCTTGGAATGCTTGGCTTCCCAGTCTCGGCTCACCACCATCTTCCCCAAGTCACTCGTGCCCCTGCCCACATGCGTGTGAGCGCACGCGCGCGCGCACACACACACACTTGCACAGGTACACACACGCACCCAGCAGGGTAGCTAGAGTTTTATATTTGGCAGATGTAACCCCCGCGGCACCTTCCATCCCCCTTGAAGTATGAGGGTCCTCGTCATCCCTGCCCAAGTGCCCAAGTGCACTGCAGCAACGCTGGCAGGAGGTGGGGCGGGTTCGGGACGCCTGCTGCCACTCGGCACCGGCACACCTGCGCCCGCAGAGCCCGGTCGGGGAGCGCTGACCTCATCGACTGGTCGGTCTGGGCAAACGACCGTCAGGGGGTTCCAAGAAGCAGATCAATGGAACAGCTGGCCTCATGAACAGCCCACCCACCGAAATCCGTCACTGGCTCCGCGCTGAATGCTTTCCAGTGGAACATGTGCATTTGATTCTCTTTAATTGCCAAAAATTGCCGCCGGCCCTTGAAAAGGCCGCGATGACATGACTTGGACTCTGCGTCTGAGCAGCGCGGACACGTTCTGCAGGCTCTCGCTGGGCGGGCGTCTGTGGGCCAGGACAGACTGCCTGCGCCCCAGGGAGGGCCCGCCTGCGGGGCAGAGGCTGAGGCCACTGTGACAAGGGGATAGCAGGAGGGCAGATGCCCTCCGGACCACGGAGGGGCGAGACTTGCTGCGGAAGCGGGGGCAGGGGGGCCCCAGGGACTGACCCTCGGCGACCTGACAGCTCTCTGCGCATTCACCCAGGTGGCTTTCCAGCGTTTCCTTCCTTCCTGCCGTTCCACTTAGACAAATGTTACACAGGGTAGGTTCTCAATAAACAACAGATCTTACTTAAAACCAGAGCAGGAACAAAGCAAGGACCCGAAGCTGTAGTGGGGGCACAGGGCACCTGCCCGCTCTGGTGGCGGCTGTGTGGCTTTGTGACTGTTACGTGAAACTACACGCCCTCTTCCCAGACAGTTCCGGCGACGGGGTGTGCTGTCCCCCAGGGACGCCGTTCGGGACCCGTGTCTACGGGCAGGAGAGAAGACACGCCCAGCCCTTGGTGGGGGGGTGACCTCTGCGTGTCACACATGTCCTGCGGTTCGCCAGCCCAGAAGGGAACGGCATAATTCCAGAAGAGGCAGAGACGCCCTGCCCGCCCCGCGCTGAGCGATGTCAGCCTGGCAGGTGATGACTGGGCTGGTGCAGAGCGGTGCACCCACCACAGACTCGGCCGCCCTCTTACCCGATACACACCTGAAAGTACTTGTGATATTTAAGAAACACAGGCAAATCCATCAGGGGCAATTCGCTTGGACTGGCTTTTGATCTCAGCCCTCCCTGGAGACAGTGCACCGGTCGCCCACTCCCCCGCAGGCCCTGTGGCCACTGCACTGGGAGATGCTGTCAGACTCTCGGACACTGAGCTGTGCAGCCCGCAGATCCACGCGTCCGGTCCTGCCGCAAGAACACAACCTACGCGGCAGGCGCGGGCGTCAGATAACCTCACCGACGCTGAAGTGCACACGCTCACAGAGCCATTGGGGGGACTATGGCCTGCATGTCCCCTGCTCAGGTGACCAGTGCAATAGTGGCAAGTAAGATTCAGAAGCAGAAACGTAAAACACTGAACAAAAACTAAAGCACTTAGGAAAAGGCTTTGCGGTGTGGACTGGGGGTCGTGCTCAGTACTGGACACACCGATCAGAAGGGCCAGGCCGCACGGATTAGTGGCCTGGGGCAGACAATGTGGGCCCTGGGCAGGGTGTGCTCCGTAGCTTCTTTCTATTGTCTGGGTCTTATTTTTGCCTCCAATCCCTTTTGTAATAGAGGTAGCAGTTGTTACTGACAATTAATACGAGTCTTCAAAAGCAGTTGCTTTTTTTTTTTGAGAGAGAGACAGTGTGAACAGGGGAGGGCCAGAGAGAGAGGGAGTCACAGAATCCGAAGCAGCTCCAGGATCTGAGCTGTCAGCACAGAACCTGACATGGGGCTCAAACCCATGAACTGTGAGATCACGACCTGAGCAGAAGTCGGAGGCTTAACTGACTGAGCCCCCCAGGTGCCCCAAAAGCAGTTGCATTTTGAAGGGAGCAGCTTCTCTGAGCCCCTCTTGGCCGCTGCGTGAATGCAGCTGTCTCTATACGCTTAGCGGCACCGGAGGGCTGGGGCCGGGGGGAGAATGCATCTTATGTATTATTTAGACTTCATGGTTTTATCTGGAGTAGTGTCTGTGTAGGAAAATTACAGAATCTGTATGCCTGCTAGTGGTATATTTCCCCAAATATTAATTCATAAGTAAAATGCGAGGGATTATGGAATTCACATGTCCACAAATTCGAGGGAAAGTGGCCTGGTCTGGTGAATGTCTCTTTTGAAGGCTGACATGTAACAGGAAGCAAACGGAGGAGGGTGAGCCGGGGAGAAGGGGGCGGGCAGACCCCACAGACAGGCTCTGCAGGAGCGAGCTGTGCGCAGTCCCTGCTGCAAGGCCGAGACTCACCCAGCTCAGCCAGTACTGACGGAAATCTCTCCCATCACTTTCACTAGAAACTACAAACACAAACGGAGGTTCCCTTATGTTCACAGTTCCTACGTGGTCATGAGCCCAAACACACGTACCAGCGAAGGACAAAGCCGAGCCTGTTTACTGTAAGCAGGTGTGTAAGGACCAGACACGAAGAGGCACAGAAATCATAACAAGACGTCGCAGGGAGGGGGGCCTGCCCTCGCGCAGGCTGTCAGATGCTTCCGCCCACGGCACGCCCGCCGACCCAGACGCGCGGTGTGCCGGGGTGAAGGTCATGTGACAGGTATGTACTGTAGATTCCAGGTCGACAACAGAGGCGGCTTCCACACAAAGGGGCCCAGCTGTCTTCTGGCAGGGCTTGTGCGACACGCAAGGGGCACCAGAAACCATGGTGCATGGCGGGCAGGGCTGGGCCACTGCCCAGCCCCGTATCCGTGAGCGCAGGCCGCATTACGCCGTGTGACAAACAGCCCCAAGGATGCCCAAAGTCGTTACGCTCATCCTGTGACTTTCTGACCCAATGGGCCCCAGAAGCCAACTGATTTTACCCTCAAATATTCCCAGTATCTGTCTGTCCACAGCTCCAGGGCCAGCGCTACTTCAGGCCCGAAGCTGAGACCCCCAGGGTCACTGGTCACTCCTATGGGTCCCCCGCCTGGTTTCTCCTCTAACCCCATCCTTTCCTTGTTCACCCCAAGACAGCACAGAAGGGCCGTGGAGAATGGAGCACTCATGGAGCCCCCCAGCACAGAGCCCGCTGGTCACTCTATCCGCTCACCGGGTCAGCCCAAACCTCGCAGACACGGGGCATGAACCGGGCGTGAGCAGACCCCACCCCACACATGCACTTCCTGTAGAAGGCACCCCCAACGGCCCGTCCCAGCTCCTCAGCGCCTGGAGCACACGAGGCCTCTCTGGCCCAAACCCCGTCTCTGCTATGAGACCCTCTGCATCCCCCTCCCAGGAAGGCGGTCATGATATCGTCCCCGGGCACCTTGCAGCTCTGTTAACATGGCCGCTCATCCTTCATCCATTTGTCTAGGCAGCTTCCCTGTCTGACTTCGGCCATGTGACGTCTGTGTCTTTAGCACTTAGCTTGCGGGACCCACACTTAGAGGTTATGCTTTCAGGAGGGGTGACGTGGTGACGGCAGGCTGCCATGCATGGGGGCTCGGTGCCTTCTCCCCCACCACCCCTCAACTGGACATGCCCAGGTCGCAGGTCCCTGAACAAGTGGATTTCTGCCCCAATCCCACCAAGGAGACGAAAGCAGGCCCTGGGAGGAAAATGCAAAGCCGGCAGCCAGGACAGCTGGTTACTGGGGGCCAGCAGCTGCCCCCTGGCTCCCATAACACCACGAGACTGATCTGGGGTCACCCGACCCCACCTGAACTGCTCATGCTCAGCTCCGGAGACCCACAGCCACCCTGCAGCGGAATGTGGGCGTCACAGAAGGAGAAGGAACCGGAGAGGCCCGCTCATCTGCCGGCTCCGCTTCAAAACGCCCGACGGCAGAGCGCCTGCTGGCTCCCTCTGCTCAGCATCTGACTCGGTCTCAGCTCAGGCCCTGGTCTCAGGTTTATGAGTTCAAGCCCCACACTGGGCTCCACACTGGGTGTGGAGTGTGGAGCCTACTTAAAGACAATAATGGAGGGGAACTGTATTAAAATGGAATTACAGGCCACTATTTCAACAAATAAAAAATAAAAGGCCATGCGCTCATCAAACCTTGACAGGACTGGGGCAGGGGGCAGCGTGTGTAAATGTGGGAAGTCTCTGGGGCTTTATGTGGCTGCCTCCACCCCAGTGCAAGGGCCCCCGTGTTCCCGGGACATGATCCGAGCCTCAGAGGTGAGGGAAGAGGCTCAGGAACTCTAACAAGGACGTGGGGGCAGCTACGGTGAGAGCACCCCGGTCACCACCTGGAGACCCCCTCACGGCCAAGACCCCACCTTGCCTCCCACGTGCTTCTCCCAGGATTTCCACAGTTGTGTCGGCTCTTCCCTAAAGCTTTCTTGTAAGTCAACCAACATATTTTTTTTAATAGCATTTTGAAAACAAGGTTGTGAAGTGCATTTCTCCAAAAAATGTAATGCTATTACTGTGAAATACATCATAAGCGACTGCAGTCCACAACACAAAAACCTTAATTTCATTATTACAGAGGAAATAAATCCAACACCAACATCACCAATAGGAGGCCCTACCTAAGCACCCAGGGTGCCCTCACCACCTGCAATGTCCTAACCCCCAGTATGGCCTAACCACCAGGGCGTCCTAACTGCCAGGGATCTCCTAACCACCAGGGCGTCCTAACCACCAGGGTGTCCTAACCGCCAGGGTGTCCTAACCACCAGGGCGTCCTAACCGCCAGGGTGTCCTAACCGCCAGGGTGTCCTAACCACCAGGGTGTCCTAACCACACAAAGATGTCTTAAGCACTGAAGACGTCCTAGTCACTGGGTTGTCCTAACTTCCCAGGAACGTTCTAACTACTAGGAATGTCTGGCACATACACGACTCATCTAGAGTCAAATGTGACAGCACCCATGAAGTCAGAAGGAGGTTGGTGTGGCCATGGTCAGGATGAAAATCTCCCACGGCGTTGTCTTTTCACTCGGACACCAGAGATTTACATTTCTGAGCTGGTTACATCCAACGCAGCATTAAAAAGTACAACATTCCTACAGTACCAATATTGGAGGCTTCACTTATATTTTAAAAGTGTAAAATAAACAAAGAACATATACAATTTAAGCTTCAGGCAGAGAACATTTTTAGAAATAATTAGCGTATAAAAAAAAACCCCAACATGGCTGAATGAAAGAACTAGAGAGCCCTCCTCATTTCCCCGAGTTACATCCCATCGCGCCAGCCGGTGTGACCACCCGCCAGGTCCTCCGGGGTCAGGGCCCATCGCGCCAGCCGGTGTGACCACCCAGCCATCTTCTCTCCTAATCAGATTAAAATTCCCTGAACGCTCTGCAGCTGAAAGCCCATGAGAACTCCTGCCACTACTGGATTTTCCCTCCAGGCTCTGGGGATCAGGCTTGTGTGCACACTGCTTTGAAGAGAGGATCTTGCAAGACATATATGAACAAATACAGGTGAAAAATCTGTTTGAGGGCAAAAGCGGGGGAAGAAGGAGGTAACTAAGAGAAGAGAAAAGAGGGAGCCGAAGCTGATGCAGCACCAGGACCCACACATTCCTTGTCCGGAAGCCTTGGAAAAGCCACTCACATGAGAGAGAAGAAGAAACAGGGAAGGAGACAGGAAGCAGAATACAAGAAAAGAGAGAAGTGAATTAAGTTAACCTGTGTTAACTGGGGGAAAAAAGACTGATGTTTTGCAAGGAAAAGATACTTTTGAATGGCAGCCATGGGAGGAAGGCCCCACACCTGTGACGCCCCGATGGTGGGCCACTCTGTCCCCACAGCCGCGTGTCCTGCCCAAGGGCCGGCACCTGTGATCAAGCGCGGGGCCTGGTCAGCCGGCAGGCACGCTTCGAGGGAGCACCCTGCAGAGCAGAGTCCGGAACACACGGAAGGGCAGTGGGCACAGAGCGTGGGAAGAAAGCCGCGTCTTCTCTCTGTGTCAGGGACGAGGACCTCCGGAAGGGATGAGGCCACAGCCAGGTCAGCACGGCACAGGCCACCCGTTGGACATCCACCAAGCTGTTGAAAACGCCGTCTTCACGTCCAAACCGGAGCGCTGGGCTGCTGACTCAAGTTAGTTGGCCAGTCTTGTCTTTCAAGAAGACGCGAAACACACCCACAGGCGGACAGCGGAGCCGGGACGCAGGCTGACGGCCTTGTCACAGCACCGCCCACCGCGGTCTCAGGAGGCCGGTCGTCGGCACCGACTGTCCTGTCTTCTCCGGGAGGGCCAGTCCCGGCACCCTCCTCCCCGCGAGGGGGACAGCCCCCGCGCGAACCCCAAGTAGACAGACACACCTCTCAACACGAGAACTAGATTCTGACGGCCCCTGTGTCCTCACAGAAAGATGCTGGGTCTCGGTCCCTCTTACCAGACACAGAGCTCCTAAAACCCTTGGGTCCCCTGAGTGCTAAGGGCACCGCGGCTCTGACCAGGTGACCTCAGGGGCCCCTGATGGCTTTAGGGTAGAACTGGTCACCACAAGACAGAGCTTTGATCAGAAGCCTTGAACTTGTAGCCCCACCCCCACTCCAGGGTGGGGAAGGGGCTGGAGATTGAGTTAATAGCCAATAGCCAATGATTTAATCAATCGTGCCTTAGCAACGGAGCCTCCATAAAGGCCCTTTAAACCCTCTCAATGGCAGGGTGCAGAGAGCTTCCGGGTCGGGGAGCACGCGGAGGCACTGGGGGGAGGGTGCACCTGGAGGGGGCGGGGCCGCTCTGCGCCCCCCCACCCCCAACCCGGCCCCGTGCGTCTCCTCCGTCTGGTGCTCCTGAGCTGCGTCCTCTGTCATGAACAGGTAACGTAGTGGGTAAAGTGCGTCTGAGCTGCTCTAGCAAATCACCGAGCCAGAGGACGGGGGTCCAGACAAGCCCAAACTCCAGCCACTGGTCAGAAGCCGAGGAGCCTGCACTCACAGCTGCCGTCTCAGCCGGGGGTGGGCGTGTGGGTCTGTGTGGGCACCAGGCAGTGAGGGTCAGGTGAGGTGGTCACCGGAGGTAGAGAAGCAGTGTTGGACAGAATGACGCACAGCCCAGCAGGAAGCGGGGCCCCTAGAGACCCTCCCTGAGAAGGGACGGGCACGCCTGCCCACCCCCACCCCAGCCACTCTCACCGCGGGGACACTGGCCCGGAGAGTGAGCACAGGTCACAGGGGCTGGGAGCCCTGGGCCCCCGCGTCCACCCAGCAGCTAGAAATCACCAGACCACGCGTTTCTCTTCCCCAGGCCCCAAGGCAGAACAGCAACTGACAAATATGGGGGGAACATTCCATACAGAAGCCCGAATTAATACACCAATTTCAAATATGATGGAGACACGTAGAGCCACGAACAGCGGCAGAAGGGACACTCCCCTGAACAGAGCGACCCCCAGGCGGGACCACGGCTGGAGGAGCGGGCAGAAGTGCACGCGGCGGCCGGCTCGGTGGAGGACTTCCGCGAGGAAACCCTACCTTCCGGTGGCGGCCAGCTGCTTCTTAAAGGGAGAACAGCACAGAAATCAACTCCCCAGGAGGCAAGTCCCAGAAGCCGGGCGGACGTGAGAGACGTGGGTGGGAAACAGCAGCCCCCATGCCCCTGGGCAGCGGCAGAGCCGAAGCCACTGTTCCCGTCAACGTGCCGCCCCTGGGAAGCCGGCCGCTCGCAGAGGCGATCAAGTTAAAGTGGAGTCATTAGGGTGGGGCTAAGGCCACAGGACTAGTGCCCCGTGAAAGCGGCGGGAAGGGACGCACGGGGAAGACGGCGGCATGAAGACAGGCACACGGCGGAGATGCCCCTGCAGAAAAGGCCCCAAGCACCCCAACAGCATGAGGGGCGGGGAAGAGCCCTCCCCTGAGCCCTGCTGACCCCGGCTGCAAACCCCCAGGCTCCTGAACCATGAGACCGGCCGCCTGGGCTGCACTCAGCCCCCCAGGGAGCCCGGCCCAGCCACCCCGGCCCAGCAGGGGGCGCCCCAGGGGTCTTCCCACCACCTTCTGTCCTTGCTGGAAGTCTCTCTCGCACCCTGTGCTCACTGACCTGGAGATGGAAGGGAAGGAAATAACATCTCCACGTAGTTTGCAACACGCACCGACGACCCACAGATAACGTTTAATTCCACAGGCCCTGGTGGAGGAGGCCACGCCGCTGCCGCCGTTCACACACTCCAGGTTTTCTAAAACTCAGTAGCAGAAGCACGCATCTGCTCCAGCAACGCGGTCTGACGATGGACTCCCTTGA
This sequence comes from Proteles cristata cristata, assembly GCA_017311185.1. Lineage (NCBI taxonomy): Eukaryota > Metazoa > Chordata > Mammalia > Carnivora > Hyaenidae > Proteles > Proteles cristata. Next base: position 39,864 of record JAESUZ010004334.1, on the reverse strand, counting down.
CCTGGCAGCGATGGAAGCGTCAGCGTTGGGTCATAGATTTTACAGGACGCCTGCCTGCGGTTCCGGCATTCCCGCACTCACGAGGCTCCCACAGTTGGCACTTGGGGTCTACTTTGTTCTCACAGAAAGCCAGGCCTCACCCAAGGGAGAGCAACACCAGCAGGAAGGCCCTCAATTTAACAAGATCATATTTACAACCCGTGCGTTAGTGCCAAACGCTGTCACCCACAGCCCTCTCAGCTGCCTTACGTTTACCTTTAAAATAGAGAAATGTAATGATAACGCTTTTTCAGGAATTGGGAAATTAATGCCTTTTCTGACTTTAGAAAAAGATACATGAAGGGCAAGCAAAGGATACTTTCTATGAAGAGTTTTCTCACGTAAACTTTCCAAAAGGTATTTTAATCTTTAGTGCATGTTACTAGTCACTTGTTTAAAAAAGAAACAAAAAGGAACGGAAAAAAGGTCAGGAGCCACTAAATAAAGTGACAAAGCCGGAAAACAAGTTAAATCGTTCAGCAGGAAAGGGGGACAGGAATCAGAAGGTGAGCTGTTTACAGTACGGTATTTAAAATGTATTAATTATCGTCAGCCTAAAACTACAAAAGCGAGAGTCTGCTTTGAAGCCGGAGGCTCCGAAGGCCACAGAGCCCTTTGAAGTCTCTCCGTTGCCTTTGTTTCCTACTCTTGATTCAGGAGGACGTTCGAGCAGCTGGGCTCCCCCTTCCAAGGGACCTTTGGCTGTTTTCCGCGGCAGGAGGAGCGGGAAGGGCTCTGCTTTCAGCCCCGCGGCCACCAAGGGGCCGGACCCCACGTGGCAGGGGCCGCCGGCTCCCGCTGGCTCCAGAGCAGCCCCCCGCCCGGCCCCGGGCTGAGCAGAGGGCGCTCGCATCCCGCCAAGTGTAATCCCACGGGGGCCTAGGACGACTTTGCGGGGAGAGGAGCGGCCGGTGGGAGGGGGGGGCGGGGGCTCTGATGAGGGTCCCGTACTCTCCTCCGGGACCACGTCAGCGATGGTCCCGTCCCTCCCGGGGCAGAGACACGGCTCTCAGGGCTGTTCCAGTAGCTCCCGTGGCAGAGTGTGGTTTGACACCCCACGGAAGCCCCTCTGTGCCAGCCCAGAGGGGACCCGGGGGGAGCCCAGGGGGCACCGTGGCGGACGTCGTCCCTGGCCGCACTTTCACAGTGCGAGACCTCACCGCTGTCGACAGAAAAGTGGTCCCCACGGGACACGCCCAAGCTCAGGCAGGAAATCCCCTTCTTCGTACGCATTAAATGATGAGGCCACATAACAGGTGACTTTTCTCAGCCCCAAGGAGGTAACAACAGCCAGTCACGGAAACAACTTTTATAATCTGCCCATTGATATACATATCCAATGAGGCTCTGTGTATCAATTAACCAAACGTATGTGTTAATTATATCCTTCAAATAAGGCCCTATAAGTGCCTATCGTTGAAAGTAGTTACTAAAATAATCCTCTAGAACTGTCATCTAGACACAGGACGAGGCGCGCGGATCACGGACAGGCAGGGCCAGCCCGTCCCTCAAGCAGGAGGCGTCCTGTGCTGGTTTTCCCTGGAGACTCAGGAGCACAGCAGGGAGACTGGAGGACGTAAGGTCATGGTTATGGGCCTCCAGGGGCTGAGGTCACCTCAGATGTAACTCGAGGAGCCATAATTATTTCCAGGGGAAAAAAAGCAGTAAAAAAAAAAGTTTCCAGTTCCATCACTGGGGAGATGCTAAGGGTAGTAGCAAATCAGGCAGGTAGCCAGACTGTGCGCCGTACTGACAAGGTCTGCTTATGCATTTAGCAGTTACGTGTGTGTGTGTGTGTGCGCGCGCGTGTGTGTGCATGTGTGCGTGTGCGTGCACAGCTATGCGGATCTCAGAATCCACGTCTGGAGGAAGGCAGGGCCACATCAGCATAAAGGAGGAGACTGTCTAGTGAACAGCTCTTCAGTCTGCAAACATGAATTCAAAGTGGGAACGGCAGCTCGTATGGAGCACGCGGGGCGTATCTGGCATCGCGCACGTGTTAGGAATAGGCTGGACCTGGTGGGGGTCGGACCGGGTAAACTGAGGACAAAGGGCAGTCCACACGGCAGACACGGGTTCACAGATAACAGGCATGAGCAGCCTGCCCCCCGGCCGAGCGGGGCAGTGGGCCGGGGGCACCGCGCCCCACGTGGAGGGGGGCCGGTGAGGGACCGTCTCCCGCGCTCTGCCAGGGGGTGCTCCTGTGGGCTCGAGAGGCACGAGCGGTCCTCCTCACCTCTACGTCCTGCAGGGGAAGGCGAGTCCCGCCGCTAGAAGCCTCCGGGAGCCCTGACACTCAGCCAGCGTCCACGCTCAGTGTTGTGGTTGAGGGAAGAAGATTCTGGTCTGGAGGTGGGGATGGCTCTGGGCCAGAGGCAGGAATCTGGCCCCGGGCACACCCAGCGTGGGCCTGGAGCCCTGTGCTCACCTCTGGGGACAGAGGAAGGTGCCAGGGTTACACCTCGTCCCTCTTTGCCCCGGTTCTTGGGGGGGAGCCTCCAAATTCCCCGACACCTGTCTGTGACAGGAGTCTGTGCCATTTGCTGTGGGCCCTTTGGACCACGCCTGGTGGCTGGAGCTAATGAGGCAGCTCAGGACGGGGCTGATGCTGCAGAGAGGCCAGCCACGAGACGGAGGCTGGGGCTCTGAGCCACGCGGTGGCGGCCTGACCCCTGGACACTGTGTTCACCCCCTGGCCACGGATTCATCCATCGTGCCCACGTAATGAAACTGGTGAAGACTGAACATCGGGTTCAGGTGACGCCCCCAGGGGCAGGACTGTGTGAACCTTTTCACATCTACGCTCTGGGAGAAGGGCATGTCCCGGCTCCAGAGAGAGGGGACCCCCCCCAGACCTCATCCGGCGCGTCTCCTCCTTCAGCCAGTCCCGGTTGGTCAGAACACTGTGATCACAGACAGAGCCTTCCTGCGTCTGAGAGGCAGTCTAGTGAGTTCTCGAACCTGAGGGGAGGCGTGGGCACCCCACATTCACAGGGCAGGGCAGGAGCGTGGTGTCCTGGGGACCCCCGCGCTTGCAGCTGATGTCTGAGTGAGGGCAGTCGTGTGGGGGTGGCGTCCCCACTGCCAAGTTTGGCCGCTCTGGGTGGCTGGGGCCAGAATGGCAGCCCAGCCCCTTCCGGGCTCCCAACCGTGACGTCTGGTGTGCAGACTGAGGGGCAGGGACCCAGGGTCTCAGGGCAGCTGGCTGGATCCCTCACCCCGTACCGTCACCCCCCTGGAGAGAGCGAAGAGAGTCGGGGGTCCCGGCAGAGGCGGGCTCTCTCTGGCGCTCTCAGGCTGGCGGCACTACAGGTGGTGAGGCTGCACAGGGCCGGTCGGCGCTGGGCAGCGAGGACGTCTGGCTCTCTGGGGACGCAAGCCCGGCTACACACGCAAGCCCGCCTGCTGGCCGAGTCCTACACCGAACTCTTGTCTGCTCTCTGCGCTAAACACGATGCTATGACCGATTAAGTAATTCCTCTCAAAACTATAGTTACTGTTTCTTTGTACCAAATCAGAACACACGGCCGACCTGAAACATCTGAGTTCAGGAGAACCAGAAGTTAGAGATCAGACTGGAAAAATCTACGACACTTCATGGTCTTTATAAGCATCCATGTGGCAAAAATGTGTGCTTTTAAATACTCTAATTTCGTGATCCACAGGCACCCTCCCCAAGTATGAAACTGGAGTCAAGAGGGCCTCCAGACTGAAGCAAACACAAAACCCGACACGGACGCACAACGCGTGAAAACGTCAAATACAACATGACAGACAATGATGCTGAAACACGACTAAGGCTGAAAAGGAGGGAAACCCCCTGACGCCCTGAGCAGAGACCCGGGCTAAGGGTGGGGTGTGGGTCCTGACACGGTGCAGACGGGGCCCCGGGACAGCGAGCCAGGCACCCCCTCCCCCCCGCAACAGCTCCTGCTGCAGGAAACAGGTCCACACGCGCCGCCCACCCTACCGTCTCCTCTTCCCACTCTGGATGGAAACACAGAGATCTCCCATGAGAAAGAGAAACCCAGAGTGCGTATCACACAGGGGTGTCATATCCTAACATGATAAAACAGTCATATACTCAGCATAATACTCCAACTGAATCACTCTAATTAAAATCACTTTATTTAAAATTTTTTAATGTTTCGTTTATTTCTGAAAGAAAGAGACAGCATGAGCAGGGGAGGGGCAGAGAGAGAGGGAGACACAGAATCTGAAGCAGCTCCAGGCTCTGAGCTATCAGAACAGAGCCCGACGCAGGGCTCGAACCCACAAACCGTAAGGTCATGACCTGAGCTGAAGATCATGACCTGATCCGAGGTAGGACACTTAACCGAATGAGCCCCCAGGCGCCCCTTAAAATCACTTTAAAGGAACATTGCCAACAGGGTTTCTGGAACTTCCACATGATTGTCATAAGAAAAAGAAAGGCATCAAAGATAAACTTACAATAAAAAATTATAAACAATCCATAATGAAAAAGTTTTAGCAAAATTCGAAAGGCCAAGGAAACAAGAGAATTAACAGCATAAGAAATCAAGATGATGTAAGCATCCGAGAGAGACGGCAACAGAACTTGACGGGATGAGAACAGTAAAGGGCACTGACAGACACGCATGTAACCGCTGCTTCCGGAAGGGTCGGAGGGCAGGGAGGCGGCCATCACGGCAGGAGGGAGACACAGGTAACGCAGGGACGGAGGGGGACGGGGCCGCACATGGCAGGGCCTCGCTACAGTGCCGCCAGAACACAGACGTGACTGGGAAACTTCAAAGCAATACATAATTTTCAGTAGGAAAACACCAAAAACGCCCAAAGTGAATTGAAAGGACACCAGCATTTGCGGCCCTGCCCCGCGGAACCCCTGGGCCCCGCACACACACCCCTGCCTCCGGCGGGCGCCCGCACCTGCAGACGGGACTACTTAATGACGTTAGTATCACCTTGATACTAAAACTGGACAAGAAAAATAAATGAATTTGGATTCTCAAAAAAAATTATCAAACTGAATCCAACAAAGGAAAACAAAACTCCATGATCAAAAAGGGTCTGTTCCGGAAAGGCAAAAACCTACATCAGAAAATCAATGTGGGGCCTGGGTGTTAAACATCCGACTTCGGCTCAGGTCATGATCTCATGGTTCGTGGGTTCGAGCCCCGCGTCGGGCTCTGTGCTGACAGCTCAGGGCCTGGAGCTGCTTCAGCTTCTGTGTCCCTCTCTCTCTGACCCTCCCCTGCTCATGCTGTCTCTCTCTCAAAAATAAAAAAATAAACATTTTTTAAAAAAAGAGAAAAAATCAATGTTACTCACTTTACTAAGAGATTAATGGAAAGAAAACCCAAATAATATCTCAGAGATTCAAGAATAAGCATTTCACCCGTTCAAAAAAATTTCTTTTAAGGAACAGCAAATAAGCTTCCTTAATCCAAAAACGTTATCTACTCAGGTCTTTCAACAAAGATCATCCTTTGTCAAGATGAAATACTGAAAAATTTCTCTTTGAGTTTGACAAAGACATTGGCACAACACTCCTCCTATGTAACTGTTTACACAGAATCCGAGGTGGGTTTAAAAACGATGTACGGGATTTGAAGAGAAGGAAACAGTGTGACGCTATCGATATGCCTTCCTACCTACAGAATCTGTGATCAAGCAATTACAACTAATACGAATTTTCTTCGGAGATGCAAGACACAGGTGAAAGCAGAGAACAATGTGCCTTTTTATGAGCAACAACCAATTATAAAATAATACTCATCTCTTTCTTTTCTCTTTTTTTAAAAAACTGTTGACCACCTCTCTAGCCTTCTGAGACGGAACTGAAATGTGACACTGTGTAAATGTGTGTAAATGTGAGATACGTGGCGTGAGGGTGTGATTGGTTAGCTCGTCTGTCACTTCCTCCGGTTCCTGTGTTTGTGCAATGAGAACATTTAAGATCTACTCTCTTTGCGATTTCCAAGCATCTGTTGCAGTGTTACTAACCATTAACTACAGTCCCCACGCCGTGTTTTAGATTCCCCAGAACTTACTAATTTTATAAGTGGACCTTTGTGCCCCCCGGCCAGCACCCCCCATTCCCAGCTGCCGCCTCCCAGATTCTGGCAACCATCATTTTCCTGTTTTGTGAGTTTGGATTGTTTAGATTCCACACACAAGTGAGATGGACTCGCTTATAAGGACTAATACAGTGTCCTCCCTGCCTGACTCAGTTCATCTGGCACAGTGCCTTCACACCTCACATATGCTGGTGCCAGATTTCCTTTTCTATGGCTAAGTAATATTCCACTGGGTCTATGCACCATCTTCTTTATCCGTTCATCCTTTAAACACACATTCAGGTTGTCTCCATGTCTTGGCTATTGTAAATACTGCTGCAATTAACACAGAGGTGAGCTACCTCTTCAACATGGGGGTTTCATTTCTCTCGGACAAATGCCCAGAAGTGGGATTGCTAGGTCATACGGTAACTCTATTTTTAAAATCTTCAAGAGCATCTGTACTGTCTTCCGTAATTATTGTACCAAAATAATTCAACATCTTTTTTTTTTTTAAATATTTTTATTTATTTCTAGAAGAGAGAGAGAGAGAGAGATGAGCAGGGAGGAGAGAGGAGTCACAGATGAAACAGGCTAGGCTTGAGCTGGCGTGCCAGATCGACGCGGGGCTCGAACCCACGAACCATGAGATCATGACCTAAGCGAAAGTTGGACGCTCAACCGACTAAGCCACCCAGGCGCCCCTCAACATCTTTAAATGACTAGAAATTAATTAAAAAATAATCCATTCCCATGTTATAGTACTTCAAAAATTTAACAAAATATTTAAGAATTTTCTATAAAAATAATAAGCTTCATTGAAAGATAAAGGAATAACTAAATAAATGTTAATAAAAATGAAATATACTATGTAGTGGATGGGAAGACCCAATACTATGTATACGCCAACTGTCCAAACTCAGTTATATAAGTGTAATTCCAATTTAAAAACTCTAGCCTATAGGGGCGCCTGGGTGGCTTAGTCGGTTAAGCATCTGACTTTCGCTTAGGTCATGGTCTTGCGGTTCGTGGGTTCGAGCCCCGCGTCGGGCTCTGTGCTGACTGCCAGCTCAGAGCCTGGAGCCTGTTTCAGTCTGTGACTCCCTCTCTCTGACCCTCCCCTGCTTACGCTCTCTCTCTCTCTCTCTCTCTCTCTCTCTCCCCTAGAAATAAATAAAAAAAAATTAAAAAAAAATGAAAATAAAAAAAAATAAAAACTCTAGCCTATCAAAATATGTCAGGCAGAGAGAGACAGAAATCATACGATTTCACTCCTATGTGGAATTTAGGAAATACAACGGATGGATATAGGGGAAGGGAAGGAAAAATAAGATAAAAACAGGGAGGCAAACCATAAGAGACTCTTAAATACAGAGAACAAACTGAGGATGCCGGAGTGGAGGTGGGTGGGACGGACTAGATGGGTGACGGGCACCGAGGAGGCACCTGTTGGGATGAGCACTGGGTGTCGTATGTAAGGGATGAATCACTGCGTTCTACTCCTGAAGCCAGTACGACACCATATGTTGACTAACCTGAATTTAATAACTAAGTAAATAAATAAATAAAGCCTCGCCTATCTTTTTTATGAACTCGGTTAGCACGGTATTGGGAAGATTGGCAAATACAAGCAATGGAGTAGAACTGAGAAGCTAGGAAGACGATACCTACTTGTGGGACTGGGGTGTACAAGACGTGTGACGTCACAGAGCAGACAGGATGTCACAGGCCGGAGGAAGAGAGGATATTTAAACCATCCAATTAAAGGTGCCAGGACAGGTGACTAAGTAGAAAGAGACACAATTCTATCTCACAACAACAGCAAAAAAATCCAGATGGATTAATGACTAAGGTTCTAGAGAAGAACACTGGCAAATATGTTTGTGACATCACTGTAGCGAAAGATACCATGACAGAGACCCAAAAAGCCCAAGCTGTAAGGAAAATATTGATCAATTTGATAAAATTAACTTCTAAAACATTCTGTGCAATAAAACATATCATATAGAAAGATAAAAAGGTGGGGTGACTGGGTGGCTCAGTCGGTTGGGTGCTCGACTTCAGCTTAGGCCATGATCTCACTGACTGTGAGTTCGAGCCCTGCGTCGGGCTCTGTGCTGACAGCTCAGAGCCTGGAGCTGCTTCGGATTCTGTGTCTCCCTCTCTCTCTGCCCCTCCCCTGCTCACGCTGTCTCTCTCTCTCAGAAATAAATGAAAAACATTTAAAAAATTAAAGAAAGACAAAAGGTAAGCTGTATCTTTATTTTTGTAACATACATAATTTACTGACAAAGAATATTTAAACCCGTATATTATACAATAATATCTTGTACTATATGTAATATGTAGCATTGACATATAAACATGTGGTGTTTATATATAAATATGTAACACTTATAACATCTTATAAATACAAATGTATCTTCTCATTTTAGCATCGTAAATGCTATCCACAGTGCTGCACCCCAGCCCGCCTGCCTCATGCAGGGAGGAGAGAGGCTGAGAGGCACATGTGAAGTCACCACCCAGGAGACCTGGTCACCAGAAGACAGACCTGATCACAGGACCACAGAACTACCCCGCCCCCATCAATCACCCTTCTGTACAATCACGGGGAATTATAGCTACAAAAGCTGCCCAGCTCAGGTTTATTTTTAAAGTCTCTAGGGAACCCCAAAGAAAACAGGAAACAAAGTGAGGACAGTGGTGGAGACCCCAGCGTCTGACGTCTACAGCCAAGTGCAGAGCAAACAGAGCCCAGCTCAGCCAGGTAAACACGAGCCTCACACCAAAGGCCCAGTAAGCCATTGTTTTGTCTGGAATATCATGCCTGGCTTTAAACTACAGGTACACGGCAAGCCACCAGCCCGCAGAGACAAAGAAGCGTCAGAACCAGACTCAGATGTGGCAGATTTTGGAATTATCGGACCAGGAATTTAAAATAACTGTGGTTAGTACCCTAAGAGCCCCGCTGGAAAAAGTGGACAACGTGTAGCAACAGTGAGTCATGTGAGCACAGAAACGGAAAAGGTAAGAAAGAATTTTTTAAATGCTAGAAATAAAAAACGCTGTAGCAGAAATGATGAACACCTTTGAGGCGCTCAAGGGCAAACCCAGGCATGGCCGACGGAAGGGCCAGTGGCCTTGAAGACATGTCAACAGAAACTCCTAAAGCTGCCTCGCAGAGAAGAAACGTGGTCAGGGCGGAGCAGAACACCACGGAGGGTAGCACAGGCAGAGAGGGGTGGCTGTGTGCAGTGGGACCGTCTCGAGGGGCGGGAGAGACAGTTCAACAGTAACAGCTGAGACATTTCCAAACGAATGTCAACACTACACCACAGATCCAGGAGCACCAATCTGTGTAAGTCCACCCACCACGGGTGCATACACGCAGTACATTCAAACTGCAGAAAGTCCAAGCAGAGAGAAAATCTTGGATAAGTCGAGGGGAAAAGCTCCTCACCCACTGAGAAGCAAAGGCAGACTTACACGGACTGTTCAGACACCACGCAAGCAAGGAGAGCATGAAATTAAATACGTAAAGTGCTAAAAGAAGAAACACACACCAACCTAGCAATTCTGTATCCAGTGAAACTATCCTTAATAAGAAAAGGAGAAATACTTTTACAAACAAACAAAAAATGAAGAATTCTGTCAACAGTTGAAAGAATTGTGAAAAGTTGCTCTTCAGAGAGAAGGAAAACAATACAGTTGAGAATCGGATCTACATGAAGGAGCTACACAAATATCTAAGGAGAGCACTCCAGGCTTTGGGAAGAGCAGTGCAAAGGCCCTGGGGCAGGGTGGGGGCAGGGGGCTGGGGGGCTTGCTGGGAAGGTTTCAGGGACGGCAGAAAAGCTGAGGTCTTCGTTATTAAAGCAAGTTAACAGTAAGAATAAAAACACATTATCCGTATAAAACTTGACTTTACCCCCAAGTAGTTCTCAGTAGCACTAACATGCGGAAAATATCGAGAACTACGAAAAGTGCATACTTATTCTCTGGGGAAACCTAGGACCAGAGAGATATGTGAGTATTTAGGCCCAGAAAAAGGGCACTGAGGTGATGTGAGCTCGGATCCCGTAAGGCCAGCCGTCGGTCTCTGGGGAGCCCCCCAGCCTGCCTCTTCCTGCAATGCTCCCTCGCACGAATGACCAAGTGTGTGTCTGAAGAGACAGACTCGCTTCAGGCCACGCCTCGCTCCACGACCCCCGCATCTGGCAGGGCTCCCACTGACCTCATGGCTTTGGTTCTTTGCGCATAGATACTCCCCGTATTAAGCCTTCAAGAAGATCGGTGTCAAAAGAGAGACTCCTGTGCGGAAAGTCTAACTAGAGACGCCCAGGATTCTGAAGACGCAGCCAGGACGCTCCTCTGCCGGAACCGGACGCAGCCAGGAGGCTCGCTCAGCAGAGCCCCCAAATTCTTCGCGTGCAGGACACGGGTGAGTGGACTTCCCGACTGCGGCACAAAGAAGCCGGGGAAGGAAACCCGGGGCTGGGAGGAAATCCACGCCACGTGGTCACCGGCGCAGAGCTCCTGGCGAGTCAGGCGTTCCAGTTAGCGACAAGCCGCTTCAAAGCACCACACACCTCACGAGTGAGTGAGCCAGGTAAGCCAGCGCCACGGCGAAGACCACGCGCTGCGTGTGGCACGCCGGCGGTAGAGAGACCAAAGATTCCTGTACTGTAAATAATCCGGAACATAGCGGATAGAATGTTTCCATTTACACACGGCTCTTCACCTCCTCACCCCCTTCACTGTCGACTGACTACACGCTGGGTCAGGTCCCTCAAGGTTGCTCGCGTCTTCTCGGTGAAAACACGGAGAGCAGGCCGTGGCAGGTCCGTGGTTCCCCGCAGACCCTGGGCCGTGCCGACGGACAGCCGCTAGCAGTGTGCTGGGAGGGGGTCCTGGGGTGCTGATTTGTGGCGGACACAATACTGGAAAACAGATTTTAATGAACTACCTACGAATATATTTATGTTATGCTCTGTTACCCCTGCTGAAGGGGCATCCTGCCAGTGTGCTCATTTGTAAATTCCGCATTTCTACACACACACACACACACACACCTGTGAAGTTTCTGGAAGGCATGCAAATCGTCTGGCTGTCCTACAGCAGTCGAGGGACGTGGAAGACAGTGGGAAAGTTAACCTCAGGCCCCAGGGGCTTCAGACCACACACTATGAGAGGGAAGCTCTCCTCTGATCTGTGTGAACAAACACACAGAGTTAAAACCCTGTGTAGACGAGACTGCGATCTTCACTCATGACGTTCGTCCTTGTTGATTCAGGATGTCCCAGGTGCAAATGTGTCCGGCCTCACGTGACCAGCTATGCTTGGACCGGGGGCGTGAGTAGGACTTTCACCCTTGTTGCCTAGGTTAAAACGTTGCTAAGTTTTCCAACAAAAACGGTCATCAGCAAAACCATCTCGCCCACAGCGAGCTCCCTGCGGGAGAGGCAGCGTGTGGGCCGCACAGCCCAGGAATGGGGGGTCTCGCCTCGCCCCCTGGGCCACTGCAGCACAGACAGGCTGCCGGGCAGTGGAACGTGACATTTACAAAGCTGCCCACGAAACTGTCCTGGGTCCCAGGGCACCCACGCCAGACAGCCTTTCTGCAACCGCGGACGATTCCTGGAGCCCCACAACGGGCTCGGAAAGGCCGCGTCCCCGGGAGGCGGACGGGCCCCGCTGGCAGGTGTGCATGGCTGAGCCGCGTGACTGGGTCAGCATGTCACCCATACGTAAGCCTGCAGGACCGACTGCTGCGCACTCGGAACACCCGTGGTCGCCTGACATGCGCAGCCCACTGTCCTGGGCGCAGCGGAGAGGGACGAACACGGTCAGAGCGCCAGAGCCAGGGACGTGCTGGTCACTCATAGCACGTCACGGCACCTCAATTTTAAAAAAATTGATTAACCCTCAAAGCAGCCCTGTGGGGTCCTTAAGATCGGAAAATCTAAGTAACTTTACCCGAGTTATGTGCCCACCGCAGCCGGTGGCGAGGAGCAGGGCGGGAGCTCTGCCGTGCAGCGCTGCAGCCAGGCGCTGAGAAGGGCACCGCCCAGGGCAGACAGGGGCGATCTCTGCAGCCCGTCAGCCTGTGTCTGACTTGCGTCCCGTCCCTGCAGACGCCTCACCTCTGCAGGAATTAGACGCAAAAGCAGCATCCCCGCCGTGTCCTTGTGCGCACTGCACAGGGGACACTTGGGGCTGGCTCTGAACTCTCTGCAGCCCCAAAGGGACACCTGCCAGAGCCCCTGCAGGCAGCCACGGCAGGTGGGTGGAGCACACCGGGGTCCCCTGGGAGCGCCGCAGGGGAGAGGGCACCACACGGGGAAGGAGGGAGCGGAGCTGCAGAGGCCACATGGGTCCCTGGGTGACCAGCGCCGCGGAGCTCGGAGCAGGCGTCTTTCCTGTGCACCCGCAGATGCGGCCCCACCGTGAAGGAGTTGGGGGGGGCGCTGTGCCCCGGGGCAGCCAGTTTCCTCCAGAGCACCTGGAAACTGCGAGGGGCACTGTGGCCGGAAAGATCATGAATGATGATGTGGCCCAAACTGCTGAGTAAAATACTATTTTACTTCCCAGGACATGCCTGAGGTTTAGAGCGATAATCACCATAGGGTTATTGTTAAGTAAAGTTCCCTGTAACACAGACAAAACAAGGTGCTATGCAGTAAACCCATGCTGAGCTCACGTGTGTGGATCAGCCCCTAAAGTGGCCAGGGAACTGGCCACAGGACTGGCCACGTGATTGAGCGGGGACTGATCTGGGGACTGACCAGGGGACTGGCCAGGGGACTGACCTGGGGACTGACCACGTGAGGCCTGGGCAGCCACCAAAACCACGCCGGCTGCAGCGCAGATGACCACCGGGCATCTGACTCGGCTGAAAGCCGTCAAGGGCTGTTGGGAAAACATTCACATAACGCGCAGCACCAGAGTTTGCTTCTGGCAAAGGCAGCGATGGGTGTGAAAGCCAGTCCCTCTGAGAGAAGGCTCCCCATGGCTGGAGAAGCAAGTCCTTTATTAGGAAAGGTAAATGGGACAGATGTTTATGTGCATCATGTTTCCAGTGACTCACTTTTCAGCAGTGAAGGTCCTGGCCATCCAGCCGTGCGCCCCCGCGGCCCGGCCTGGGTCTGCCTTTTCCATCCTCACGTCAGTGATGCCACACAAGAAGCATCGGGACGACAGAGAGGGAGAGACGGGGACGTGCGGGCAGCTCGAGGGCCACGGCCGGCGTGTCAGGGAACAGATTTCAGAGACAGGGCAGTAAAGTCTTCCCGTTGTATCCCTTGGAGCCCGAGGAGTCAGGAGAGCGAGAAAGGCACTGACGGTCGCACGGCCGGTTAGCGCAGACCCAGGAGCAAAACGCAAAACCCTGGAGTTCCCAGCACGGCCTCTCCCGACAGGCTGCCCATCGGGACCTGGAGCTGACCTTTGACCCAGACTGGACCTCCGAGTTTCCGAAGCAGCCCGTTCTCCGCAGCAGCGGCTCGGTGAGAGCGCCCCGGCCGACACCCCAGGACGGGGGCGGAGCGGCTGGGCCAGGCGACGGCACAGAGGGAACAGATGCGCCTGTGTCTCAGAGCACTTTCCCTAAATCGACGCTTGGGGGGGAGCGCATTTCTGCCGCCACTTACGAGCGGAGCCCTCTCCCCCGTCCTGGTGTGCGAGCCCGTAGCACCGGCCCCACCGGCTTGCCAAGAATTTGGTCTAAATCTATCACTCGCATAGTTTTAATTTAACCCGGATCCTTCCAGACCAGGAGGGGGGCAGGTAGGCCGACGACCACAGGCAGGTGGGTCACTGACACGGAGGGGAGGTCTGCTGCCCCAGCTGCATGGGGCCTCGTGGTACGTTATTGCCTCGTGTGAATTCACCTGTTTCCCAGGGTCTGTTGGGCGCCGGCCCTACTCACAGTGCACCCTGCACACTCGGACGCCTCCTCCGAGGAACGCGCAGAGGAACGCGATCCCTGAAGACGGCGCTTGGCTGCGCTGCAGCCGTGGCCACCGGAGTCAGTCGGACACGAGCGGGAGCCCAGGAGCCACGTTTATTAGCAACACAAGCCAAGGCAAAGGCAGGTGGTTAGCCCTTCCTTCCCAGAGGGCTTCTGGCCGAGGAGGAAACTGAGGGGCCCACATGACAATGTCCAGAACAGACTGCAGTGACTCCCAGAAAGGGCTGAGGCGTCATCCCAGACCTCAGAGAAGGGCCGGCAGGGTCCCGTGCGTGGGCAGCGGGCGGCAGGTCAGGGGCTGCAGGAGAGCCAGCAGTGGCATCGCGGTGGCCACGGGCATGTGACTGGTGCCTGGGGACAGAGGGCGCTGAGGCTAGGGGGCAGAGGGACTCGGAGGTTCCTGACCCTAGCGGCATCTCAGAAAGATGGGCGGGGCCTGTAGGGTGACCCGGAGTGGAGGTGCTGTGCACAGAGAGGACCCCGGTGAGGCAGACCCGTGTCACGCATGAGGGGCGGCCAGGACCGGGCCGTAAGGAGGGCACCGGGGACAGGCGGCCACGGAGGGCGGCCGAGGTGGGGCGTACACATTGCTTGTGAGGGCGTTTTCTCCTATAAACATGTATCCAGAGGATAATACTACCGTGCGCATGTGTATTCACACGTATGTGGGCACACACATGCAGGCCTACACACGCGCGCATGGACTTGTTCATATGCAGACACGTGCTCACATGTACAGAGACGTGGGTGCACACACGGTCACATGCATATATACACGGTCATGTGTATGCATACCTGCTTTACACAAGTGTGCGCACACAGCCATGTGTATACATACACATGTGCACATAAGCACGTTTGTGTACATGCACGTGTGTATACGTGGCCATGTGCGTGCACAAACGTGCCCATGTGGATGGTCACGTGTGTGTGCATGCATGTACACATGTGTGCACACGATGGTCGTGTATGCACATGTGTGTGCACACGGGCACTCACACTTGCACATGTCTGGGTCCATAAGCATGTGTGCATTACATGTACACAAGTGCGTGCACACACCTGTACACAAGTGTGCACACCTATCCATGTGTACACACATGCGTGTGCACAAACGCGTGCACGCGCACAGCCACACATGTACAATACGCATATGCACATAAGCATACACATACATGTGTGTGCAAAAGTGTGCACACGTCACGTGCGCACATACACGCACGTGGCACACACACATACATGCATATGGTTAGGTACCATTCCTTAACTTTTCCGTTTGTGTGCATCCCTAACAGAATGCCGGGGGACATGGTGCCTTTGCAGCTCTGTGGCTTCAGAACAATCCTCAGGCCACACGGCTACCCTCCTCTGGGAGCCGCCAGGTCTCTCCCGCCTGCTCTCGTTTCCTTAGACTAATGTTCTCTTAATGGCAAGGCAGTGACCGGGCTCTGCAGCCCTGAATGGTTCACTTTTAGGCACACTGGCCTCACCGCAGTGACCTAAGTGCCACATCCCCACCACCACTGGCACCTCCGTCCTGCTGAGGCTGAGCTCCTGGACGGAAGCCTCTCTGTTTCGCTCTGAAAGTGGCTGGGCGATGGCTCTTCTGTTTCTAGGGGCACAGCACGAGCAGGGGGTCATCTCCCATCCCCACGGTAACAATGGCAGCCAACGAGTCCTCAGCCCGCGTCACAAGGCAGGCACCGCACTCAGGGCGGAGGTGCCATCACGACCACACCTGGAGGAGGAGGAGGTGAACGTGGAAGTGTGGGTCTCCAGAGCTGCGGCATGGCTCACACCCCCCTTCCCAGGGCTCCAGTCCCGCCAGCGAGCCCGCCGCCCACCTCCCGAGGAGCTGCCTTGCCTCGCCCTCTGCCTGGGCCCCGCCCAGGACCCTCTAGACCCGCCTGGACCCGCAGCTGCCCCGGGGCCCCTTGGGGAGGGCGGCTGACTTGAAGGCACCCATGGCACGGCTGGGGCTGACCCTCAGCACACCTTGAAGGTCGCTGCCTGGCAGACTCGCGGTGGTCAGAAGTCACCGTGTGGTTACTTTTGGTGCCAGCGGGAGTTAAGGCAGAGGCGTGGTCCAGGCACCACCATGAACCACCCCATCCCATCAGTCCCGAAATAAAACCCGTGCAGAGCAGTGAGCGCCCAGATGCACAAAGCCGCGGGTTTCTGCAAAGACACATTCGAGCCAAGCCACTTCTCGAGTTGCTGTTTCAAACACGGTCGACGGAATTACTTTGGAAGGAGTACAACCATTCAATGAATGCAGACTTTCGTGGGTTGTTTTAAAAACAACTATGCTTTTATTCCTTCTATGTTCTCTTAATATCAAAGAAAAACATAATTTATAGAACAAAACCTCTACTAAGTTATGCATCATAAGTACTCGTGGACGTGGTTTTAACACGTCCTCAGCTCAGCGGCCTCCAGCCTGCCCAGCAGAGATGAGCTCAGGCCGACTGTGACACCGGGCACAGGCCAGCAGCCTCCAGAAACTCCTCTGGCTCCTCACGGCCACGTGCAGGGCGCCAGGGACAGTCACGGGAGGACTCCTGAGTCCTCTCTCCAGGCTTCTCCAAGGCCCACGTGCCACGCGCTCTGCGCCTGGGCTCCCGGCTTTCCTCAGGCGCAGGTGGCCCTGCCACCAGGTGCCCTGTGCCCGCCCCCACCCCGGGCAGGGCTGGTAGGCCCTCTCCCTCCGACTCGCCGCGCCTGCCCCCCACCCCCCGCGCGCCCGCCTACCAGGGAGGAGAAGCCGTCTGTCCCCGCACCCTCTCCGTGCGCGCAGGAAGGCACCGCACAGTCGGAGGCCGGCCAACCTGTCCCCACGAAGCTGCACTGGACCCACCGCTCACACCCACGGCTTCATGCAGAGAAGCCCGCTGGGTTTCCCGAAGTCCATTCCCTGTGCACCAGACACAGGAAGCACCGCCCGTGCCACGTGCCGGACACGGATGAGTGTGTGTGTGACAACAGCAGGGAAAGAGCCCAGAGCCGCTGTGCCCCCACTGGTGGGGGCTCCGGGGGCCACACCACGGGTCCAGATGCCCCACGGGCTCACTTCCCCTTGTTGGCTGAGTCCACGCATGAAGGTGAAGGGTGGTGAGCCGAGCGGAGAGCCCGGGCAGCTTCCGTGTCCACGGAGGCCGTGGGCTCTGCCAGCCACCAACCCAGAGGCTTGGCCTTGGGGGGATCCGAGAGCTCTAGGCATTTCCGCAAACACGAAGGAACACACAGGGCACACGCAAAGGCACGTGGCAAGGACGGGGAGCACCTGACGGGCGTTCCACCCTCCGTCCCGGAGCTGCTCACACGACAGGGAGGGGCAGGGAGGGAAGCCCCTCCCCTCTGCACTTGTGCCTGTGCGCACACTCACACACACACTTGTGAGTGCTCAAATACAAGCTCACGTGTGCTCCCATGCTGGCACACACACGCTTACACAGTCCCCCCGGGCTCACACTCACTCCTGCAGTGTCAGTGCTGGCACACTGACACAGGGCTCGCACACTCATATGCATGCACATATTATATTGTGCTTACACACACCCCTACACACACTCAAACACCACACTAACACAACTGTACTTTGAATGCCTGCAGAGCCACACACACTTGCACACACACACCAGGCTCACATGCACTCACACATGCACACTCAAACACGCTGTAATTGATGCAACTCATGTTCACATCCATGCTCACACTTGCATATGGTTGCCTTCACATGCGCTTTCATACTTACCCACTCACATGCACACTTATGACGCTCACGTACACGCTCACTTGTGCTCACATGCTTGCACACACTCACACACACTCACACGCCCATGATGGATTTACCAACTGCTCTGGTGTGAGGTGTTCTAAGGGTTCTTTCTTTAAAAAATGTTATTTTAAGAAAGGGGGAGGAGAACGAGTGGGGGAAGGGTGGAGAGAGAGACGGAGGATCCCAAGCAGGTTCCGAGCTGTCAGCACAGAGCCCGACGCGGGGCTCGAACCCACAAACAGTGAGCTCATGACCTGAGCCGAAGTTGGGGCTCAACCGACGGAGCCCCCAGGCGCCGGAGGTGCCCCACGCGTTCTTGTGTGTCAGCATCAAGGAGAACCAGACAGCCCGCTGCAGTAGCTACTCACAGGCAGGTGTGCGTGTGTGCGTGTGTGTGCGTGTGTATGTGTGTCTGGGAAGCCAGGAAAGCTCACCTGAATTAGGGCCCTCGTGTTTCCCCCACCGAACCTGGCACCTTTACCTTCCTGTGTTTCGATGGCGCTCGGTCCTGATTACAAAGTGTCTCAGCTGGTAATGAGTGCACTTCATTTTTCTTCAAATGTGCTTTTTATTCAGTTCACAGATGAATCCAATTAGCATATCATTGTGACTGATTAAATATGCCTCATGTAAATTTCCATGTCAAAACACGCTGAACTTAAACACAGACCAGGCTGCCAGGCTCCGTCAACAGCTCTGCAGGCACAGCCAGCTCGAAACACAAAAGCTGCGGCTTAAATGTGCGGTGACGACCAGGTAGAGAGGAGGGCAGAGCTGCCGTTACTCATGCGTGAGGCGGGGGATGAATATAGACGTTCGCCTCTCTTTGTCTCTGACGAAAAGCTATTGACAGGAGCCTCCCTGGCTGCGTCCAAGGCTGTCACATCAGATGAGCTCATCAGGTGACGGGAATTTGGCCTCTGATCCAGGAAAGGTCCCTGGGCACTAAAGTCGAGACTGTTTCAAAGAGATTATATTATCTTAGACAGCAGGATTAAATTAACATGGGAATGACTTCTACTAGAGGAAATTTTTTTGTTAAACATGTGCTAATGTTTATTATGCATAACATTTTCTTATCATAAGTGATCTCCTTTGATGTCCTATTCATTTGTTCGTCGGTTTCTGACATTCTTTTCAGAAGGGAGCAAAATCCCAAGGATGAAAACTAGGTTGTGAGCAAAATCCCAAGGATGAAAACTAGGTTGTGGATGTCGATGGAAAGCCTTCACCGGATTCCTCTAAAAGCAGTGACCATGGGTTTTGTGGGCGACGTGGGGGAAATTTTTCAAGTAATGAACGATGTGAAGTCTGGTTCGGCCGTTCACCACAGGACGCCCTCCTGCGGGACGCGCTGGGTGTCTGTCATCTCGGGGGCCTCCTGGAGAGCACCTGTCCCAGGATCACCGCCGCCCCTTCTGCCACCACGTCCCCTCGAGGCCACCCTTCCGTAGGCTGCCGCCAGCCAGGGCCAAGGGCGTGGGCTGAGAGGGTCTGAGACGCGCCTGTGTCTGGGGCTCTGCCCGCACCCTCTGTCTGTCCGTGTCAGGCGCCTGCGGGCCTCACCTCCCGACGCAACCCTGGGCTCCAGCTGACCCCACCCATGCCTGCTCCTCAGCATCCTGAGCGACGCACCTCCTGTTACACACAGCTCTGCTCTTTCGTCATCGTCTCGTGGGGAGTGTCACCCCCTCAACCACGAGCAAACTCCATGACAGTGGTTTCCTTAAACGAACCTGGACAGGGGTTCATGGCGAGGAAGATGTGTGATCACCTGTGAAGGCATCTCAGAAGCACCAGGCTATACAGGCTTAATCCCAAGCCGACTCTGGAGAAGCTCATGCGGGGACCGATGGCCCGCAAGCAGCTGAGACAAGTGCCACCAGGATGAGAGAGGCCACGTCAGCCACGTCCGCGGTCCGCCTGCAGCACGAGGACGGCGAGGCCTCTGCGTCTCCTCTCTGGGCGGCTGTGCTGCGGAAGCTCAACTGTTCCGCCAGGATGGAAACAGTACGGAAAAGGTGAAAACATGTTATTTAAAACAGAGGAAAGGAAAACAGTCCGAGACCGACTGCAGCATCTGGCACCAGATCCCGGGTTCTCCAGAGGGATGAGCTTTATGACAAAACGGACAACGAATGTTCTCAGCGTGTCCTGCCATGAAGTGTTAAAGAGATCAAATCCGTTTAACGTGGAAGAGAAAAGCACTTAAACATAACGGGCGTGTTCCAGAAAGCTGCACCCAGGTACATTTCTTCTCACTTGAGTAGGGCTGCAGCCCGTGACACTCCTCTCCGACTCGGCTGACCGGGAGCGCCCCTCTGGGGTGGGGTGGCGGCTGCTCGCAGGGCGTCCCTGCCGGGTCTCCCCTGGACAGGTGCCCGCATGGAAATGGCGCCTCCTGAGGGACTGCATCACCCACGCCAGGGAGGTGAGGGAAGTGAAGGTCGGTGCAAACACAACCAGACCCTCGTTCGCTGGTGAGTGCGGTCCAGAGGCTACAGCAGTATTTTCCGGGACGCAGGATCCACCCCGCAAATGTTTCAGAACGCCTTCCCGGGGCCGGGGGAGAGCCTCCTGGACCATCTCCGGTGCGCACCTGAACGCACCAGGCTCCACCAGCTCTGTTCCCTCTGCAGACACCACAGCCCCGCCCCCTCCCTGCCCGCGACGGGCCCATCTGTGCTTCCTGGGCTCCGCGCTGACGAGCCGGGGGTCTGGCAGCCGTTCGTTCCTGACGTTCCCTCACCGTCCTCTCTCCCATCCATCACCGAATCCCACCTGTGTCTCCTCCCGCCTACGCTGGCTGCTCGGTCCCGCGAGCCAGCACATGTCCCTGGCGTCTCCCCCCGCGTCCCTCGCCCGTGCCTGCCTCGGCCGGACCGCCCGCCTCCCTCACGCAGCTCTGTCACTCCGAGCTGCAGCCACAACCAGGAGGGGAGAGCCCCCCGGACTCAGGGGACTCTCTGCCGTAAGACGCTTCGCGTACATGCCATCACACCCTGAGAGCCCACACTCGTGCGCGTGATGGCGAGCTGCCTGTCTCACCACGACGGGGCCAGCCTGCCGTGTCGGCAGCACCGCTCGGGGCCACAGGGAACTGGCGCTCATTCCGTCCTCCCCCGTGAGCCGCACGGAAGTCCCGAAAAAACCACTTGGAAAGAATCACTCTTGTACTCATTTTTACAGAACCAAATTTTTGCCCTGTGCCCAGGGCTGGGTCGGCCAGCAAAAGCCCTTAAGGGCCACTGGGATCAGCTAAGGGCCATTTACAACTAACCCTCCAGGAGCCAGTCTCAGGCCAGTTCTCCCAAAAGGAAACACGGCCCGAGGGCTCTGCCAGACTGACTTCTGCTCTCTCGCTCTTCCTGCGACACGCGCTTCCTTTGGGTGGACCCTGTCTGCCTGCTGCTACCCGGAAGCGCTCTTCCAGTGTGGCCCAGCCAACACGACGGAACCGGCCGCGGTCACTCTGCTAACACCCTCTGCATCGCCACAGAGTCCTCCTGTGATCGTTCACAGGCCACAGTTTTCCTGAGGAAGCCACGGAACGCTCGCCCGACGCACATCCAAGCCGGAAAGAGGGGCGGACTGGAGGCCTCTGCTAAACCACGGTCCCCAACAGGTAGTAAGTTCACAACGTGTCCCTGAAGTTTGTAAACCACAGAAACACAAGCCGCGGACGAGCACAGCGGCCCGCCAGGCTGCAGCCCCTCAGCTGATCCGCCCCGTCCCGTCGGTGCCTGTGGGCCCCGCAGCCGCCGCCCCCCACTCCCCCAGTGGCAACCCCAACTCCTAACTGAACAAGAACCAGAATTGGTCACAGCCCTCCTCCCCCGCCTCAGCCACGTTGCGGGGACAGCCGTCTCGGCCTGAGGTGTGTGAGCCCCTCCCCGTGTGCGAGCTCTCTCTGATGCTGGTGGACGGGCAGTGCGTGGCCACCCCTCCCCTCTGATCCTGGCCTGCCGTCCCCCAAGTCCACTCTTCTGTGGAATCACACGTGTGCGTGTCCTTCCTTCTCGTCCACGGACTGTCCCTTCCCGGACACTGAGCCCCGTGAGGGCAGGGGCAGTCTGTGGCTGGTTCCCTGCAGCTCATGCAGTGTCTGCCCGAAATGGGAGCTCAGCAAACATTTGCTGCAGGGCCGAGAGGGGCCCAGGAGGAGGGGGACGGGTGGCCAGAGCTGGGGGGCAGGGGCCAGCAGACTCCACGTTCTCCCTGCTGCCAGGCCTCGCGCTGAGCCCCTCACCTCCTCGTTCGCTCACTCCTGACAGCTGCAGGTGGTGGGCTCCCGCTCACCCCGTCCCTTGCCGGGACCACACGGCAGATCACAGGCCAGCTCGGGCTTCTCTCTTCAGGCAACTCACACGTGTCCTGTTGCCTGTGCTCATGGCAGCCACAAGAAGACACAGATGACCGGGATGGTTTCCCTGCTCGTCCACACATGGTAACTGGGGTCAGGCTCCCTGCTCGACACGGAGCGGCCGGGACCAGCAGACTCATCCCTTCTCTTTCTGCAGAGCTCTGTGCAGGGTGCTGCCAGGAGTACGGGCGGGACCGGGAGGCGGACGGCACGTGGCGGTCGTCTGTGCCGGGGCACGTGGCGCCCTGGGTGGGGCCGGGGCATGTGGCAGTCGCCTGTGCCAGAGCAGGGGCGCCCTGGGTGGGGCCGGGCACGTGGCGGTCGCCCTGTGCCGGGCACGTGGCGCCCTGGGTGGGGCCGGGGCATGTGGCAGTCGCCTGTGCCAGAGCAGGGGCGCCCTGGGTGGGGCCGGGGGCACGTGGCGGTCGCCTGTGCCGGGGCAGGGGCGCCCTGGGTGGGGCCGGGGCACGTGGCGGTCGTCTGTGCCGGGCACGTGGCGCCCTGGGTGGGGCCGGGGCACGTGGCGGTCGGCTGTGCCGGGGCAGGGGCGCCCTGGGTGGGGCCGGGGCACGTGGCGGTCGCCTGTGCCGGGGCAGGGGCGCCCTGGGTGGGGCCAGGGCACGTGGTGCCCTGTCCCGGTCCTGCGGCCCATGAGCGACACTCGGCCTGCCCAGGCTCCGGGCCTCTGAACGTGCGGCGCAGGAACGGGTGTCCTGCCCACGTGCATCACTGTCCAGGCACACACACTTGTGAGCGCCCCTGTGACTGCCGGCCGTGAACTCAGTGGTGAGAATGGCCAGCATCAGAGCGGCCGCGGCGAACTGGAGTGTCTTCGGCGGGCCCCTAGCGCGGCCTGAGGTCTGCCGGTGCTCCCCGGGGCCGCCGGCCTCCTCCCAAGCCCAACGGGGACTTTCTCAGCAGCAGCGCCTTCTCTAAGCAGAAAGCTCCCGCCCCGCAGCCCCGTGGCCGTCTCCTCCTCCAGCGCCGCCGGCCTCCCCACTTGGCAGATGACCCCCGGGCCAACGTGGGGCAGCTCCCAGGGAGAGGACGCATCCCCGTGCCACGAGCTAACGGCACTTGAGGGTGGCATTATGTCGCTGGCTTACGTGGACTGTGCTGGTCTAGAAAGTGGCTGTGGTACCACATGAGTGTCTCCATAAGCACTGCAGCCTGCACAGATCCGCACAGGGGACACACGCTGTCCCGGCTCCGGGGGCGGGACCCACTCCAGACGCGGTCTGGCTCCAGGGGCTGGATTCCAGAACCAGGTGCATGAGCGCGGAGGGCAGGTCCTCTCTGCGCCTGGTGTCTACCGGGCACCCTTGCCCTGCTCTGCCCCCCACGTCTCTGTCCTCACGGGGCACCCAGCCCACCAAGCATGGTCTCCTCTTAGCCCGGTGACATCACAGAGACCCTGTCTCCAAATACGGTCTGGGACCCGGACGTGTGTTCGGAGCTGCATTCTACCCGCAACGGGCACCGTCCTCACCCGCATCTGAGCACGGAGCATGGGGACGTTCCTGACATGGCGACCGACAAACAGCACGAGAGGCTGTGTCCCCGCCTCGTGGAGAAGGGACGGCGCGTCGGCCGCACAGTGCACTCAGCCTCAGAGTATACAAAGCTCACTGCTTCGCGGCACGCTGTGGGTGTGACGTTCCCAACACCGGCAGGGGACCACTCATCCCCCGCCCCCGCCACAGGACAGGGCCGCTGTCCCTGTCACCCAGCCTGAGTACAGCCGCGTCCCCGATTAAAGGAACAAACCAGCCCGGCTGCTCCATTCAGAGATGTGCACCCGCCTGTGGCATTACTCACGCTGGGAACAAGGGGGGACCCACGTCCACGTGGAGTGCACCACGGGCAGCTCTCCACACGCTCGACAAGAGCCACTCCCAGCCCGCCTCTGCCACGGCTCCCCTTAGGGCCGAGTTTCCTGTCCACCAGCTGCCATCGTGTGTCCCGTGGCAGTGCCACGCGTGAAGGCATCATAGAGGGGTGGTCACGAAGCAAGTCCTCTCTAGGCCAAAGCCACTCAGAGGAGAGGACAGACTACTCCGTGGCTGCCAGTGTCACAGTGTGAACACCACATGTGTCACACATACCTGCACACTTACACACACCACACACCTGCACACCTACACATATCACACACACACCACACACCTGCACACCTACGCATATCACATACACACCTGCACACCTACACATATCACACACACACACCACACACCTGTACACCTACACATATCACACACACACCACACACCTGTACATCCACACATAATACACACACCACACACCTACACACATCACACACACACCACACACCTGCACACCTACACATATCACACACACACACACCACACACCTGTACACCTACACATATCACACACACACATCACACACCTGTATACCTACACATATCACACACATATCACACACACACACCACACACCTGCACACCTACACATATCACACACACACCACACACCTGTACACCTACACATAATACACACACACACCACACGCCTACACATATCACACACACACCACACACCTGCACACCTACACATATCACACACACACACTACACATACCTGTACACCTACACATATCACACACACACCTGTATACCTACACATATCACACACAACCACACACTTGCACATATCACACACACACCACACACACACAGAGCAATGCATTTACATAGCATGCAGTTGCACATGCCTGCACACATACATTACATGCACTTACACACATACACACACCTGCACATCCACCTGCACACTCAACTGCTCCGTTCAGCATGAGGCGCCGGGCAGACCCTCCGGGGCGGGTCCCGTGTAAACCCAACCCCGCGCCCCCTGCCGTTCTCCACTAAGCGGCTCCAGTGAGCAGCTCGGGACGGTTCACGCCGACTCCCCGAGGGCCGCCGGCCGCCTCCCAGTGGAGCGCAGCGCGCAGGGCCGTCAGGGCGGCCGCTGTGTCCCGGACCCCGCGACCTGCTTTCTCAGGGTCTGTCCTGCTTCCGGCCCGCTGACCGGCCATGTCTGCAGGTGACGGCGGCCCCACAAACATCCGCGCACGCTGGCCTCTCCTCCGCATGCGGTGTGAGCCCTCCCACGTAACAGGCAGGTGAGAACATGGGGTTAATTCTGCACAGTCCAGAGGGAAGTACCAGGTATGCGGGGCAAACAGGCTTAACCTGGCTCAAGTCACTCGGCCTGAAGAGGGGCTTAACCTGTAGAGCAGGGCTCTCGGCAATAAGAGAGGAGGCTGTGGCCGAGCCTGGGGGTCCGCACAGGGCCTCCGCCTCCAGCCCCCGGGGACTTGGGGACAAGCAGCGGGCGCCACCCTACGCCCGTCAGCCTCCCCATGCTCCCTGCACCCTGACAAGTGTCCGAGCCCAGCAGCCGCCCAGTGGCTGGGACTCTCACCCCTTCTGACGTCCCCCCACGCACAGGGCGAGGCGCACGGGCAGAACGAAGAGGATGGTGCGTGCGGCGCACACCCCCGTCAGGACACGTGCCCCTGAGCAGGCGTGCTGGCCCGCACCCCTGTGCTTCGGGGGAGGGAGGAGACAGCCCTTCCGTGGGGGCTGCAGGGTTCGCGAGGGCCCGGGGACACTAAATGAGGAATTCACGTTTGCTGTCACCGCCAGGACCGCCCGGGACGAACGACTACCATACCTCTGTCTGCAAAGCACCGTCCACACCAAGAGAGAGCTGTCTACACAGAGTTGTCTACACAGAGAATTGTCCACAGAGAGCTGTCTATCCAGAAAAAGAGCAGTCTATACAGAGAGAGCCATCCACAGAGAAAGAGCTGTCTACACACAGAGAGCACCATCTACACAGAGAGAGAGCTGTCTACACAGAGAGAACGCCATCTACACAGAGAGAGCTGTCTGTACACAGAGAGAGTGCTGCCTAACGCAGAGAGAGCTGTTTACACAGAAGAACAACTGTCTACATAGAGACAGAACTATCTACACAGAGCACCATCTACACAGAGAAATATCTACACATAGAGAGCACCATCTACACAGAGAGAGCTGTCTACAGAGAGAACGCCATCTACACAGTTGTCTACACAGAGAGGACCATCTACCTGCTGTATCTGAAGGATGCCAATGGTTCCGTCTTTCTGGAACAACCCTGTACTTTTTCAGGGTCCCTCCATAACCTGAAGTTCTGGGTTTGAGTGGCTTCCCGAAGGTCATCTGCTGGGGACGTGCTGCTTGTAGGGACAGGAATGCAAAGGTCACCTCTCCTGACGAACGGATCGACCGCCGCCTCAGTCGCATTGCCCTCTGAGTGTCGGGAGGGAATCCACTCACTCTGTGGACACACACCTGCATCACAGACGCATCGGGTTGTCTGGCGGCCCCGGGACGGCATGGGGCAGAGTCAAGACGGGGCGCAGAGCAGCCACGGTGCTCCTGCTCCTGCGGGGCTCAGTGACACAGAGCCAGCCTGACAAAGGTCAGGGGTCGAGAAGGACACGTGATGCGAGACAACACGGTGTGGCACAAAACCACGTGACGCGACATGACGTGACACGGGACACCACCACTTGACACCTCCTCTGGGTGAGAAGAACTAACAAGGGGGCCCGCAGTACAGGGGTGAAGAGGGAAGCGCAGGAGGTGGGTCTTCCTGAAGCTCCACCAGGTACCAACCTTCGTCCTGGCCTTGAGCCCGAGCAGCCAGGACGGCGTTTTCCGGCTGAGAGACTCAGAGAAGCATCTGAATGGGCTGCAGGCGTGTCCTCCCTAAACACATTTCTTCGTCACGACAGAGGGCATGACGTCATAGCGGAGGCCCGTACAGGTCTGCCGGGGCTAACGGAGTCTCCCGGGACGATAACGGAGTCTCCCGGGACCAACGTGGATGGGGCCACCACAGAGTCTCCTGGGACCAACGTGGACAGGGCCACCACGGAGTCTCCCGGGGACCAACGTGGACAGGGCCACCACGGAGTCTCCCGGGGACTAAGGCAGATGGGGCCACCACGGAGAGTCTCCCGGGGACCAATGTGGACGGGGCCACCACGGAGTCTCCCGGGGACCAACGTGGACGGGGCCACCACGGAGTCTCCTGGGGACCAACGTGGACGGGGCCACCACGGAGTCTCCCGGGATCAACGTGGACTGGGCCACCACGGAGAGTCTACTTTGGAGGGAGGCCACCTGGGAAAGTCTACGGGGATGACGCAAACCAGCCCTCAGCATGCAGGCCTCCCTCAAGTGAAGGACACATCTCTGGTGAGCACGGAAAAGGCGCGGAGGTGGACAAGAGCCAGACTGGGCTGTGCTGGGGGCGGAGGGAGGGTTACAGCCACCACACAGCCCACAAGCCATGTCAACGCTGCTCTCACGTTTCCACAGCGGGAGCACAGGAAGTGGAACCTTTCACCAAACTGATGCTGGGTGAACTGTCACTCCTTCATTTAGAATAAAGTCAGAAATCCACAAGGGCCTTCAAAAAAGAACACATTCTAGATTTAATTACAGATTAAAAAAATCTGACTTCTATTAAATGATGATAAATTGCGTATTTAGACTAGAAATTACCCTGGAGCATGAGAACGTTACTGTCCCTCTGCATTCCTTCGGAATAAGAAAATTACGTGAGCTTCGCCCCTGGAATGCGCCCCTTGAGAGAGAGAACACGGTGAGCGCGTGGAACAGCAGGTACCATGCTTTCCTCTGGGACAAGCCTGCCCTACACCCGGATGTGGCCCCGCTGGGCCCCGGGAGACTGACACGCCCGGAGTCCCTTCTGACGGCGAGTGGTGCTCCCGTTTACCCTCCCTGAGAACTGCCTGCCTGGCCGGCAGCCAGGCGGCAGGGCAGCCACGGAGTGGAGGGCTGCCTGCGGGCTGCACGAGGGTCGGGGTGCCCCTGCCATGGGCGCCCACCCTCCACGCTCTCCTCCACAAGGGGGCGGGCTCCTGGCTCCACTTCCACGAGGCTCCGGCCCCACTCGGGGGGCAGTCGGGGGGCCGGAACCCCACACGGTGCTTCTCCCCATGGAGGTGCCTTCCAATGTCTCCCGCCTCTTTGGCAAGAAGGTGGAAGTGGGCAGCACTGGGCGTCTTCTCTCGGGAAGGTGTGGAAGTTTACCTTACTCTAGGTCACAGGTCCCTTGAGTTGCTCCAGCCTTGGGTGGCCGCCGCTCCCGGAGGCGCCTCCCGTCCGGACACGGTCCCGGGCCGAGCGGAGCCCTGGGGCAGGCGGGCAGCAGGCCCGCAGCCAGGGCCACACACGTGCTGGCAGCGGGCAGCAGAATGTCAGATTCTGAGGGGCCTTGCTCAGCGCGCCCTCGAGCATCAGCCGTCGTCCTGGGCAGGATCCTAAGTTCAAGGGAGACAGCCTGCGTTTCTCCTCTTTTCCTGGAATTCCTCTCCTGGCACCGCACAGATACGCAGGCTTTGCAGAGGCTGGTGGCTGGGGGGGACGGGGGGAGGGGTGTGGAGCGCATTCACAGGTGTGTGGGGTAGAGTCAGGTGAAGGCTTATCTCCACACAAGTGAAAATGCCATACACTCGCTTTTCGGTGAAAACACTGCATTCAGGGTGTCTCGTGAAACAGGGGAAACGTACTTCAAATGCCTCACAGTTTTCTTCGCTCCACGTTCGTTGTCTGGATCAAACCTAAACGCTGATGAGCTCCTGCCGTGGGCAAGGCACCCAGCCTGGTGGCGGGGTCTAAAGACCGTGACCACTCGGCTCCACCTTTGGGGACGGAGCGGTCGGTGGCTCCCAGACATCACTGACACCAGCCACACCTGGCGGGCGGCTCTGACCCTGGGCCCCGCACCAGAGCGCAGGGTGGTTAGTTAGGTTCCCAGCCCCGCTGGAAAGGTGGCCCTGGGGACTGTGCTTTGAGAACCGCTGTCCTGGACCTCCGGGGCCAGCCCGCGTTCTCTGTAAAAAGCCACGGTGAACACGTCAGCCTCGGTGCCCACAGACGAGGTTCGAAGGGTGACAGGACTGGGGGCCAGATAGCCCGGGTGGCCAACTCCAGGAAGCGGTGAGGCAGGGGCTGGGGGGAGAGGGCTCTGAGGAGCCAACCGCTGCCCCAGCCTCTTCCCGGACAGCCAGAGAAGAACCGGGACGCGGGCTTGACGGCGAGACTGGGGGGTGCTGGGCTGCAGGGGTGCGGGCCGGGGTCCCGGCAGGCTCCGCGGGGAGGGGGGAAGCGCCCGGCCGACGGTGCTGAGAAGCAGGAGCAGAGGAAGTCAGGTCTGCAGGCGGGGCGCGCACCGCTCTCCTCGCCGGCCCCGCGCCATGCTCCGCTCTACCCGGGCCCCCACCCGTCACCAGCCCTGCAGACGGCGTCTCCGTTCCCAGCTCTCGCACCAGAGAAGTCACGCGACACATGCAGGAACGCGCCTGTTGGTGGGGGCGGCTGGCTTCACTCAGAGAAGAGTCATGAAACTACAGCCCCGGACCCGGGGACCCTCAGACGGAGGGCTCGGCCCTGTCACCACCGTTAAGGCGGGGCGGCCCTCAGCTCTGGCACGAAGTTTCGGCTGAGCCGGCGTGTGGGTTCGCTGGGATGTCGCTGCCGCGGTGAGGCCGGCCGGGCTTCTGAACGTGCCGGTTTACGCCCGGGAGGGGCCGCGCCAGTGCTCCCGCGGAAGGTTTCCACTCGGGATTGGCCTCTGCATGCTCTGTAATCGTGAGACAACAAAATGCCGACCGAGCACAATCCGTTCCAAGGTGTGCAGGACGCCCTCCTTCCCAAGCCACCTTCCCGGGTCGTCCACGCCGCGTGCTGATGCTGGCGGCCTCCGGCCACCGCCACAGCCGGCTTGCCTGGTGCTGCCCATCGCCAGCATCTCAGCAGCATGCAGCTCGCCCCTGCGTAGACACGCAGGCTTGCTCTCTGTGTAGACACTCAGGCTCGTCCCTGTGTAGACGTGCAGGCTTGCTCTCTGTGTAGACGTGCAGGTTCGCCCCTGTGTAGACGCGCAGGCTTGCTCTCTGTGGAGACGTGCAGGTTCGCCCCTGTGTAGACATGCGGGCTCGCCCCTGTGTAGATGCGCGGGCTTGCTCTCTGTGTAGACGCTCAGGCTTGCTCTCTGTGTAGACACGCAGGCTCACCCCTGTGTAGACACTCAGGCTCGCCCCTGTGTAGATGCGTGGGTTCGCCCCTGTGTAGACATGCAGGCTTTCTCTCTGTGTAGACATGCAGGCTCGCCCCTGTGTAGATGCTCAGGCTCGCCCCTCTGGAGACGTGCGGGCTCGCCCCTGTGTAGACATGCAGGCTCGCCACTGTGTAGACACTCAGGCTTGCCCTTGTGTAGACGCGCGGGCTCGCCCCTGTGTAGACATGCAGGCTTGCCCCTGTGTAGACACGCAGGCTTGCTCTCTGTGTAGACACTCAGGCTCACCCCTGTGTAGACGTGCACACAGCGATGGCCCCCAGCGTCTCCTACCCCACCGTGGGAAGAGCCGAGCTTTCGTGTCTCCGTGCACAACCCGTGGGTCTCACCAGGTCACGAGCTTCCACATTCCGTACGCACGGTATGTTGTTACCCTCCAACCACACAAGACACTTGTCAGCCCGGGGCCAATGAGACCTACACCGAGAGAGGCTGTGTCGTGAGGCGCAGGCCCGTACCTTCTGGTCCCACACGGTCCAGGCACATAGACACAGCAGCGATCTGAGGGGAGCAATGGCGGCTAAGAATCCCCACGGCCCTCGGAATGCAAATGTCTCCCAGCAGACCCGTCCTGCCTTGTGTGACGGTCATGCAACCCCACGGAGCATAATTACCAGTCCTGTGTCTGATGAAGAAGGAACCCAGGGCTTGACGAGACCCAGTGAGAACCGCCCTGTCCTTCGAGGCTCTCCTCTGGCAGCCTCCACCGTCTGGGGCCGCGTGGCGGACATCCAGATGGAGCGTGGGAAACAGAACCGACTCTAGCCCGGTCACCACTCACGGGGCACTCCGCTGCGGCCGACACGCCCGCACTGGAGAAACAGGTGCTAAGCAGGGAAGCCGTACCCCTCTGAGCTGCAGCAGACACCTCACGCCATCCAGCTGACCCCTTCCTGCTCTGCTGGCGGGCCGGCCAGCTGCCCGAGGGGTGCTGTCCTTGACCACAGGTGAAGCAGGTGCCTGACGCACATCACCGTGTACCCCCTACGGAGAAGGACCACAGGGCCAGACGGGTTGGGGAACCAGCCTTGCCGTGTCAGTCGCCAGGTTCAGTTTAAGAAGGAGCCCTGGCAGGTAGAAAACGTGGCCGATGGACAGGAAGCAGGCTGTGAGGACACAGAGCTGCCCGCAGCTGGGGTTCCGACCAGCAGGTTCCGCCAATGACAAATATGCATCCGGCCGCCTGAGGGGCTCTTGCCCAAGTGACACATAGACTCGTGCTGCTCCCAAAGGCCGGGGCCCATTCCTGCCCCGCCCCACACAGCTCTGGGCTCGGACACCTTCCTGACCCTCTACCCTTCCAGTGAGGGGTCCTCTCCTGAGTCCCAGCATCTGCAAGACCTGCCCTGGGGACGGCCAGCCAGGTGACAGCTTGCTGATCCCAGCCACCCTGCACTGCGGCCACGGGCCAATGGGTGCGAAGAGCGGTAGCGGGGCCAGCGTGCCACACATCTGTTGTGCAAGAGTTCTTCAAATACTGGGCCTCAGAGAGCGTCCGGGAGCATGACGCGGGGGCGCCTCCAGGGCTGAAGACCTGGGTGTGGCCGTGCGCTGCTCGTGAGGGCTGCTCGGCCAGAAGATACCCTCCCAGCCTGCCCCCCATGGGCCCGAGGGACAGGCGCTAAGGGCTGTCCGAGCCCAGGGAGCGGCAGGCCACAAGAAGCCATGCAGGTGCGCTGAGCCCGCCACGGGACCGCAGGCCGCCTGGACTAGAGTCTGTTCCGCTCTGCCACTCCTCCTCGTCCATCCAGATGCCACAGGGACTGTGGTTTGTGAAAGGACTCCCAGGAAGGGGGCTTCTGACAGACACCCATGTTCTCCCTTTGAGACAGCTGGCTGTGCCAGGCCTGTGGGCAGCACTGCGGCAGACGGAAACTGCCGGAAGGTGGTGCTGGCTTGCCCACATGGGGGGGGGGGGTGTCGTTGAGCCCTGGCCACGAGGTGCACTCGGCGAGGGCCCCCCAGCACCTTCCCCGGCCCCCTCGCTCAAGTGTGCGCCGTGCTCCTCCTGTCTGGGTACGACCACAAACCTTTCTGCGCTAAGTTGCTGACAGACGCAGGAGGCTCATCCGCCTGTGGACAGAGTGCGCACCACCGGAAACAGGCCCGGCGAGCACTGGGGCTCTAGCACCCGTGCTCGGCGCAACAGCGAAGGTTCAGTGGGGGCCAGCTTCAGAGAGCCCCTCACGCCCGCTGCTCACACCCCTGCACACGGGAGCTCCCCACGTGCCCTCACTGAACCCCCGGGGTGGTGGGCACGGAGCAGCGGAGGCAGCGAAGAGAAACGCCGTGTAGGCTGTGCCGGAGCCCGGGTCCTGCCCGGACCACGTGCGAACGCCCACCCGCCTGCATCTGGACGTCTCTTTCCGGGCTCACCTTGCTCCACACCGGACCCCCGCCGCCAGGTGCTTGGGCCTCCACCTCTCCTTCCCTCACCTCACATCCAGTCTCCTGCCTGCCGCCGAGTCCGTTAAATCTGCAAACGCATCCAGCCCTGAGCATGTGGGCCCTGTCACCCTTTCCAACACAGCATCGCCTCAGACCAGGATTTCCGCCAGGAAGGCCTCCGGCTCCGTTACTTCCCTCCTCTCACGCCCACCAACGCGGTCAGCCAGCTAGGCAGACTCTCGTAGGTGTTTCAGGTCATGTCATGCCAGTGGCTTCTCAGCTCACAAGGAGACACCTAAGTCCCACCCCAGCCCCATCGAATGTGGGTTCCCCCAGAATCGATCCGGATTCAGATCTGAAGGCCGGCCATCTGGGGGAATACGCAGAGCTGCGAGGAGAGGGCTGTGCTCATAGAGGCGACCCGGCTGCACACAGCACACGTGGGTCACCCGCCATGAAGCGCTCACCCGCACGCTACCCTGACTGTCCGTGCCCGCACGTCCTCACGTTACAGAAGCAGCAGCTGTGGCTCCCAGACCCGTGGCGGGAACGTAAGGTCAGCAATAACTGACCTGCTGCGATTTCAGCAGGCAGGGCTGCCTCATTTGACCTTCGCGGGACCCACAGAGTCAACGCCGTGCCCCATCCGGGACTTGCCCACAGTCCCACAACTTGGAGGTGGCCGTGCACACACGAGCTGGGGAACCCCACCGCAGGCCCCAGCCCCGGACTGGACTCTGCCCCTCTCTGACCCCGTGTCTACCGCATGCTGAGGGGTCTACGCAACGGGACAAAGCACTGATTCCAGGTGCTGGGGTCACATGAGACCCCTGCGCCCACGTAGAGCCTGCCTGCTGGTAAAATTAGACAACGTCCCACATAAAGTGGGAAGACCAGTGACTAATTTGGCAACGCTTACTTAGCACTCTGTGTCACGCTTTACCTGTGGGGCAGGTAAGAAGGCACGCAGACCACGGTCCCACCCAGGTAAGGCTCCAACCTGATATTTCCCACAGGCTGTCAGAGCAGAGAGGTTCACCTGGCGGGCGTGGTCCGGGCCCTTCCAGAAGCAGCAGGTGGAGAGGTGGTGGGCTCCAGGTGCCGTCCGTACCCAACAGGAGGCCGTGAGCCTGGGCACGCCCCGTGAACGGCACAAAGCAGACCAGAACGATTTGCGACCCCGGGAGCACGGAGAGTGTCTGATGTTCTCAACAGTCGAAGGAGGCCAAGTGCCTCCTGGAGTGAACAGGGTGGCACCCACTCACCCCTCCACAAGGGAGAACATGCTCCTCCCGCACAAGGTGCTGGTAATACACGGGCTCCCTTTGTCTAGCGGTGAATATCGCATAATACAGTTTCTAGTATTTAGTCTAAGTCCCCATCCCTAACCCCTCCCTCAGCATCGTTCATATATTTCTTCACAGGTAACCCTGCAAATTAGGGCAAACAAAATCCCCTCATAGCACTGACTCATTTACGCTCAGGGTGAAGCCATGAGGAAAACTGGCCTTCACAACTTCTCATTACGGAAACACGGCTCAGGGAGTCTTCTCCAGCTGGGCCGGTTAGCACGGCTCCGCCGCGCCAACAGCACCGCCCTCCACTCCAGCAGATGCTTGTCAAGATGCCAGAAGCAATTACCTGGCTGTTTAGAACGGAGTGATGGGGCCAGCGCCCTTCCCCTCCTATCCCCCGTCCAAACCTTCTGGAAGCTGCAGCCATCAGGCACTTGCTCGGGGGCCGCCAGACGGCCGTCCTTCCTGCTAACTGAGCAGCCCGTGCTGCGCCCCACTCGCCCTGCGGGCCACCCGCCCCCCAAGCAGCCCAGGGCTTGCAGGTCCCCGCGAGGCCTCCGCCCAGGACAGCCGACCGCCAGCCTCGCCATCAGCGAGTGAGCTGGACATGCCACCAAGCGGAAGCCCAGCACCGAAAATCCATGGCCTGCCGCCACCGGGACAGCCCCTAAGGTGACCGCTGGTAGTAGGTGACAGGAGCCCAGGGGTCATGAGGTGTGCGGTGCTACAGAGCGCGAGGCAAAGGTCACTTAACCATATCTTCTCGGATGGGAGAAACGCAAACGTTGACGAGAAATACACTACGTAAGAAAAAAGGACGCGAAGGGCACAGAAGGACTTCTCTGTTTGGTCAGATGACTTGTCCAGAAAGACCAGAGGTAACACTGACTCACTGTGGTGTGCACGGCTGCGGAGTCAGCGAGCTCTGCACCCGGATCACACGGGCGCCATCTACACACCAGCACCAGCTGTTTCCACCGCTCTGCAATGCGGAACCGCCTCCTCACGCGGGACCTGCGACCTCTCACTCACGCCACGCGCTCCCGCGCCCTCTCATCGTTCACTACCGCCGCACGCTCCCGCGCCCTCTCAAGCTCATACAGGTTCATACACGGGGCAGAACGTCCAGGAGAGAGTCCCAAGGTACAGGGAACAGAATCCAGACACCGAAAACCAGCTGCGCTCATCAGCCAGGACACACAGCGCTGACGTTTGCTGTAGGAACTACATGCCTGTTCGTTTTCTATCACTCTGTATGAAATTAGCAAAGATCAATTCCCTTTCAGTCCCACCAACAGGGGTGTGTCCCCTTCATTAATAATAAATAACAGGAGACGCCTGCGCGTCGTGCCACACAGTCCCTGGGTTTGCAGGCAGCGATCCCAACAGCAGGCTCTGTCCCGCAGGGTGCCGAGGGCCCTGTCGCGCGGGGTGCCGAGGGCCCTGTCCTGCTGGGTGCCGAGGGCTCTGTCGCGCAGGGTGCCGAGGGGCCTGTCCTGCTGGGTGCCGAGGGCTCTGTCGCGCAGGGTGCCGAGGGCTCTGTCGCGCAGGGTGCCGAGGGCTCTGTCCCGCTGGGTGCCGAGGGCTCTGTCGCGCAGAGTGCTGAGGGCCGCCAGCCCACCTGACCCAGGTCTGCCCGACAGTGCCGTTCAGCAGCTTGCAACAAGGCTCCACATATCTTTTAAAACAAGAAACCATAAAAACTTCCTTTCCTTGTTAACACGTGAGTGAGTCTAGTGCTCAGAGAGCTCACTTCTCTTCCTCGGAGACTGGAACTCAGTACCACTACCCTTGGTGTGTCCACTGACAAACCACAGAATCCTGATGTAGATTCAAACATAGCTTGGATTCACCAAGCTATTTCTCATAATCCTTTTCCTGTATAGCACCAGGTACATTTGTAACATGATAAAATTATGTACAACATAAAAGAACTAAGTCTTTAAAAGTACACGCCGTCCCCTCTTGCACATGCACTGCTAGAAACGCTCGCTTGCACAGCCCTGACAGCCCTGTAAACACACTGGTGTACCTGAGCAGATTCACGTACTCAGGAAGTTACTGCCATGGCTCTCGAACATACGTCTGGTGTGCAATCCCCCACCCAGCATACAGCACTTCAGTACACGACATGAACACATTCAAAATGACCAAGAAACTAGATTTTAAATAATCAAACCCATTTTCCCCAGAAAGCAATCAATGAAAGACCACTGTCAGTGAGTATGCTGCCATGATTGTAAAAGATTAAAAGACCTCCTTGCAGTTTATTCTACTCGTTGCCGCGTCCTGATGTCCCCGCAAATCCAACCTGGAAAGTGTCGCTTCCCAGCACTGGGATGAGCAGCCGCCTGTGGGACAGCTATGATTGTTTCTGCATAAAAACCCAGTCACTGACCGGGTCTGAACTTCGTTGGACAATCTCCGCTGCGGAGAAGCTAGGATGGATGCTGGAGGGAAGGAGGGGCCTGCGGCCACGAGGCTCACGGCCATTGACACGGGATCCCATTCCCTTTCAGGGGGCCGGGCACGTGGACTGAAGTCCGCCGGCTTCTCTCCCTGGGGCCACATCAGGCCGCTCCACTGGGAAAGACGCTTTACTGCCTGCCGAGACCCCCGGCCCTTCGGCCTCCCAGCGACACGGGCCACGGAAGCGAAGCCCGGGGCGCTGGGCTCTCCACACAGTTGAAGTTGGTCAGGGTTCTGGGGCAGAGTACAACTTTGCAAGGAAGTGTCCCCTCACCAGACATCCCTGGCCCCCGAGACCAGTGCTTTAGCAAAAAGACTAAGTAAGGGCACCAGGATGTCCTACAAGTAAAATTCAACAGCCACCAAACTAGACAAGAGCGACAGCTGACCCCGTCAGACGGAGCGCTGCTGACACCCATGGCACAGGGCCACCCCACGCCGAGGTCACTCGCTAGGTCTCCAGGCAGGTGAGTGGGAATAACTGGGGTCCGAGAAGCAAAGCTGGAATGAAGTTCTCTGTTTCTATTCGAACCCCCCGTCCGGCACTGATGTGGTCTGGGACAGACAGAAGCGCAGCCACTGTGCGCTTCTCACTCGGGACAACGTGGAAAACCTCAAAGCAAAATGGCACTGGCTCGGTCCACACGGGGGCGCCACACTCACCAGGCCCAGCTCCCCTGGGCAGCGGGCTCTGTGTCTCGGGCTTCCTGCACCCGCAGCCCGGCCTGTCACACGTGCTGATGAGGCGCTCGTGCTGACCGACTCTGCCGTCCCCCCGTGAAATATCGGGGTGCTGGGGAGACTGCGCACCTCCTCCGCCCGGGCTGGGCGTGTGTGCCCACGTGTGCTGTGTCGAAACAGCCTTACCTGCTGCCTGCGCGACATCTCCCGTCGTCATGTTCTGCACGCTGGCGCTCACTCGGAAGGTCACGGCTGGGCCCAGAACACTGGAAGAGACCATTAAGAAGGGGCTCAGAACCGCCTCCGCACAGCGTGTCGCTTCTCTGAAAGCTACGTGGGAAACATGGACACGCGGACGACACACAGGCCTCAAAGCCACGGCTTGTTCCACACGTGGCCTCTGCCAGGCTCCGGATTCTTGACACTGTGCCTTTGTCCTCATGTTCCAAGAATTCTGTCGACAGGCTTTGCTTTTCTAACCCGCACACGGCAGTGTTCTTATAAAAAATTCAAATCAACCCCAATCAACCAACGAGAACAAGCAGATATTGCAAGGGAAGAAGAAAAATTGTTATGGAAACAGATTTTAGTATTTGGCTCCCACAGGAGTGGTAGGAATCAAAAGCAAAATGGGGAGAGACTGGTATTTTTAAATTTCTCCTGACAGGAACTATTTAAAAAACTTATCAAAGTCATTAAGAACTATTTAGTATAAAAATAACTAGTAGGGAATTGCCAGACAGAAATGATTAAAATTTTCAAAGCTTTTTAAATACTGTGTTGAACATCAGTTTGAAAAATAAATCACTTTTTAAATAATTTTATTCATCTGAAGGGGAGAGGGAAGAAGAAG
Organism: Proteles cristata cristata; assembly: GCA_017311185.1. NCBI lineage: Eukaryota > Metazoa > Chordata > Mammalia > Carnivora > Hyaenidae > Proteles > Proteles cristata. The sequence continues at coordinate 1,805 of JAESUZ010004334.1, read as the reverse complement.
GGAGGGGGAAGGGAGAGGGAAGAAGAAGGGAGGAGGGGGTAAGGGGAGGGGGAGGAGAGCAGGGAGAGGGGTGAGGAACGGGAGGAAGGAGGGGTTGGGTGCCCTTAACCAGGACTTGGGTCCCAGCTCCTGAGACTCCTGGCGCCAGCAGTCTCGTGACTGAGGGTGCACGGTGCAGAGCTGGTCCCACGGGGCGGGGGGGCGTGCAGGCTGCAGGGAGGGAGGTGCTCCCCTCCCCCAGCACAGACGGGAGGCAGCCGTGTCCCAGCCCATGGACTTTCTCTTCGACTTCTTTCTACAAGAAATGTCTACACCTTCACAAAACTCTGCTGAAACGCCCTGAAAACGCCACCATGTTCATCCTTTCTGCTTGGTTTCCGTTGCCAGTGATTAGAGACCTGACTGGAGCCGTGGCTGCACTCTGGCCCTGACCTGTCCCCGGGGGGCACGTGTGTCCCACCCTCCAGACCCGCTCACCCCACGCACACTGGCTCTCCAGGCCTCTACCCGAAGCCACCCAGCCGGATCCTCCTGGTCCCGTCCACCAGAGCCATGGCCACTTCTGCCTCCATGTCTGTCTCCCCAGTGCAGTGAGCTCCGGCCTCCACCCCGTCCCTGCACACTGAGCTCCGGCCTCCACCCCTCCCTGCACCTTGAGCTCCGGCCTCCAACCCTCCCTGCACACTGAGCTCCGGCCTCCACCCCCTCCCTGCGCACTGAGCTCCGGCCTCCAACCCTCCCTGCACACTGAGCTCCGGCCTCCACCCCCTCCCTGCGCACTGAGCTCCGGCCTCCAACCCTCCCTGCACACACTGAGCTCCGGCCTCCACCCCTCCCTGCAGACTGAGCTCCGGCCTCCACCCCTCCCTGCACACTGAGCTCCGGCCTCCAGCCCCTCGCAGAGTCCCTCTTGGCCTCACCCCCACGCACACTCTGACCCACAGCACACCCCTGCAGAGCTGCCAGCCGGTGCGGGGCCCCCTGGGCACTGAGCACATTCACTGTCCTGCAGGACACTTGTGGCTTCCCAAATGTCTGGCTCTCTGAGGGCATGTCCCTGCCAGGGCCTCGCACACCTGGGGGGTGACAGATTCACAACTGTGACCGAGTCATGACACTGGGTGCAGCTGTCTTGTACGCTGAGAGAAGGTCCTGACCAACAGGCCTCCCTCGCCAACCAAAGGGCACGGATCACAGACCTTCACACGAGGACCGTGGTTCTGGCATAGCCTTGTGACATTTCCAGTCCCACCCAAACGTCCAAAATTTCCCGGCGGATGGATTCCCCAAACCCCAAACCCCCTTAGCTGCAGAGAACCTCCTCTGAAGACCCTGCGGGCTTTCCTGGCTCGCCCGCGTCACGGAGGAGAGCGCGTCCCTCTGCCCGCCATTCCCGTGGGGCTGGCAGGAGGGGCCGGGAGCTGTGTGCGGCAGGCTGGCCAGCCAGGGACACAGCTGACGCCTGGGGATGCGCCTGGTGCTCGGCAAGCACTCGGAGCGACGGCTTCTCACAACCCAGCGCTGGTGACGCGGCACGGCCCCTGGGCCGCCCAGCCCTGGTCCCACCACCGCGCCTGTCCCCTCTGGTGACATTCAGGGAGGGTCAGGAGTCCAGCCCGGTGCCACGACAGGGACCCAGACTGGCCCCTGCGTGTGACAACATGGAAGTCTCTACACCGAGCTCTCACCACAAGTCTACGTACGTCCCCTCCGCTAGGGCCGTAACCTCACTGGCCTCAGTTCACTCGGCTGTGAAACGGGGAGGCATTCCTGGCCCGGAGGCTCTGGCTTTCCCGTAGGAGCCG
>JAESUZ010004333.1:0-207749 GCA_017311185.1 Proteles cristata cristata | reverse complement strand
TAATAACAGTCAAATGAAAAGACACATGTGGCAAGGTGTGGGAGGTGGATACCATGTCCTCTCCTCATCAAGTCCAGGCATGGTATCCTCCATTACACCAATGTGTTCATCAACTTGAAGCCTCATGTCCAGAGATTTTTATCAAGGTTTCATTATATTGGCATAATTAACTGAGCAATTGGACATAAGATTGAACTCAATCTCCAGCCTCCTTTCCCTCCCCAGAGATTGGGCTGTCCCAGACTTCCAGCCTTTGAGTCATGTAGTTGGTCTTTCTGGTGACTCTTCCTCATTGTTAAGTTATCTTAATGAGTAACTTCATTAACATAGCAAAGCCACTCCTAACGTTTTGGAATTTCCAAGAATGTTTGAAACTCTGTTCCAGGAACTGGAAACAAAGACCAGATATTGCCTTTTTTCTATCACATTAACACTCACTGTTTCCTCTGAGGAGCCCTCCCAAACGAAGAGCTTTTGATGATGTCATATAATAGTTCATTCTGAAGGAATTTGCCAGAAGGTGGAAAGTATCATATACTTCAGGTCTATGCACCTAAAATTATGTACCTTAGGTGTGAGCTCTAATATTTTTGAATGACATAAATAGTATGTGAAAATTGTTTTCTAATATCTTTATTTTCACATGTCATATATTCTCATTTCAGAGCTGAGAACTCAGGCAGACATTTTTTTTAATTTTTCTTATTCTTTCATTTTCTTTCTCACAATATTATATATTAATAAAATAGTAAGAACTCAATAAATGCTTGTAGAAAAAATATTAAATTAGTAAGCCTCATGTTTTCTCAAGAGTACAATAGTCTCTCTAGTATAGACTGAGAAGTGAGATGATTCATTTTCAGAAATACCGAATAAAAGTCGTGTTGTCTAGTTAACAAGAGGTTTACAACCTATTGGAAATATGTACTACCCCCCACCCCCACACCAACAATGGATAATGAAGTATCCCAAACCCTTAGACACTTCCTGGTTCTTCTTCCCCTCTCCATTTCGTGGGCTTATTTTTTGCGGGCTCTGCAATGAGCATGCACCAAAGAACTGAAGTTTCTGTGTCACCTCAAGAAATGTGTATTTGTTCCAATCAGATTACTTTTTGCCTTACATGGGCATAGGTGACTTCTGGGTAAGGCTGTAATCTTTGTATTACTCAGCCAATGAGGAATCAGGAGAGGGACTTGCATACCAGGAGATAAATTGTCTGCTATAACTCTCTGGAGTGTGCCTGTCCATCACCGGCTCTTGTAAGAACGTTGATTAAAACCTTGCTTCACTGTGCTTCAAGTCTCCACATCCCTCCTTTTATTGGGTCAGTGGACTTATTTCTCACATAGACCTAGACTAATTTACTCATAAGTGGCTTGGATTAACAGTTGTATAATTATTTTTCTAAATTAAAAAAATTTTGTTTCAGAGATAGAGCATGAGTGAGTGGGGGAGAGGGACAGAGAGAGAGAGAGAGAGACAGAGAGAGAATGATAAGGAGGCTCCACGCTCAGTGCAAAACCCAATGCAAGGCTCAATTTCACAACCCTGGGATCATGACCTGAGCTGAAATCAGGAGTCAGACACTCAACCACCCAGGCGCCCCTTTAATTTTTTATGTCTAGCATGGAGTTCAAACTCATGACACCAAGATCAAGAGTTGAATGCTCTACTGATTGAACCAGCTGGGTCCCCCAACAATTTTGTCTAATCAAAGGCAAGATAATCTTATGGCCAGAAGTCACTAAAGGTCCATTTAAAAAATTATATTATTGGAAAATAGTTTACAAATAATAAATTTGTTTGTGTTTCTGGGCACACTACTAAACATTCTCTGAGTGTTCACGTGCACCTGAAATGATACCACTTTGATATAAGAAGTGTTACTATAATCATCTACTATGTAGTACACTTTATTTTTTACTAAATTCTAGGGAGGTTTCCCCTTGTGAAACACAGCCAACCTGTCCTCTGATTTCCCTGATCATGACCTAGTACACAATCCTGTGATTTTCTCAGCCAGGTAGAAGTAGAAGGAGTGCCCATGTTTGTGGTGATTAGATGTTCATGTACTGGGTCGTCAGGATGCATTGTGGTGATAAGACTTTTCTGAAAGGACCCTATACATCAAATCTTGTTGTCAGGTCTAGATTTCAAGCATGTTCTGCTAGTTAAAAATAAATAATTTTAAAGGAGGAAATAAAAAATGCAGAGAGATGGAAAATTTGATAGAAATGACTGAGTCATCTTCAATCAGTCAGGTTACTTTCCAAACCAAGATCTCCAACTATAGATTCTATCAGCTTAATTTAAATGAGGGCAACATAGAAGCCTCATTTATTTAAAATATCGAGACATATTAGTTCCTTAAATTAAAATTTTGATTTATAATCAGATTAAAATTTAAAGTATTTCTTCTTTATAACATACTCAGAAATTTGAGAATTTGTGGATCTGCAAGAGAAATAATAGAAATCTTGTGTGCTATGTGTTGTTAAGCTCACTGAATTATTTTATGATGACTGTATATTGGCACAGACACCCATACTGCATCTCTTTGTAGCAACATACAATTAAAATTTTAATATCTAATATCAGTTATATAGGCAGAGCTATGTAGGTTGTTTTATCTGATGCAACTGTTACATTCCTTAAAATGTATTCTGTTGTAATGGTTCAGCATAAGCAAAATGCGCTAACTACAGACTCGTCAACAACAGTGAATATTTTTTTTCTTTTTTTTAAATATTTTTATTTATTTCTAGGAGAGAGAGAGACAGCGTGAGCAGGGGAGGGTCAGAGAGAGAGGGAGTCACAGACTGAAACAGGCTCCAGGCTCTGAGCTGGCTGACAGCACAGAGCCCGACGCGGGGCTCGAACCCACGAACCGCGAGATCGTGACCTAAGCGAAAGTCGGACGCTTAACCGACTAAGGCACCCAGGCGCCCCAACAGTAGTGAATATTGGAAGCAGCTGACAAATCTGAAACATTAAGAGAATGGGTTGATAATGTGATACATATTTTAAAGCTTTTAGAATTATATCTATGAAGACTGAGTGGAAAAATATTTTTATTGAAAGTAACAAATAATCTATAGCATATAAGAAAACATGTTTATGTGAAAGATATACAAGAAACCAAAAGTGTGTTAAAGTGATAGAGTCATAAATAAGTTATTATAGTGGAATTATTAAGAAATATTTAATGTTGTTATCTCTTTTCTTCAAAAAAAGGGGGGGATTTAGATATCTAGGAAATGATTTTAAGTCAGACCCACCCCCACAATGAATTCTATGTAGTCTTAACTGAGTCAGCCCCTAATTTTAGCATACAGAGTTCATATTATTTCAGTAGGTATCCATTTTTCTTGGCTAAGGAACTGAAAACTTCAAAAATTACCTTTATTCCTAAGAATCCCCTTACATAGTGAGAAAAAAAAAAAACCCAGCAACAAGGGAGTAACAACAAAATCTGTATTATATTGGGTTTCATCATCTCTTGCTTATTTAGGTTTAAGAATACTTAAGATGCTGAATATGAGGAGGAAGAAGAATGGACCACTAAATTTGGACTTAATGCTGTGATGATCAATCAGTATTCTATCAGATGGGAGAAGGAGAATTGAGAGTGCTATGCATTTTAACCTTGGCATTGTGGTAAAAATGCTTATTTTCAGGATTCTGGGTTTGAATAATCAGCTCCCAGTAGGTGGTCAAGGATGACTCTACTTTCTCCTAACAACTTTATCATGTCTGGACACTTCAGAAAAAAACCGTAATACCCAAGGATGTTTGGAATGAACACTAAAAATACGTAGACCTTTCCATGAGAGCTTCCCTTGATGGAATATAGTCAGCAATAATCCCTGTTTAAATCCCAGGTGATGGATCTGATCATCGTGACTGAAAATAGGTAAACATTTATGGACTTTGGCCAGAGGTACTGCCAAAAGACAGTGGGCAGGGCTGATACCCAGCTGATATGTACAGAGAGGAAAGAGGTGCAAGTGGAATTAATGGCCAGTGAAAAGACCCTGGAATCTACATTGTTTTAGGGACAGTGAGGAAGCCCATGGATTGGATTTAGAAGAGCAAAGAGGAGAGGAGTAGAGATGAGGCTGGGAGATTATAGGGTAGGCATGGGAACAGACATATAGAACTTTCTAGGCCCATTTCAAGAATGTTGGCAGTGCAAGAACGTTAGATGAGTAAAATGGAAGCCACCAGAGGACTTTTTAAAAAAATGGACCTTTCTTTTTCCAGCATAGGTTCACAGCAAAACTGAATTTCCCATATGCTTCCCTGCCCCTAAACACACCTAGCCTCTCCCATTAGCAACATCCCCCACCAGAGTGGTACATTTTTTTTTGCAACTGGTAAACCCACATTGATACATCATAATCACCCAAAGTTCATAGTTTACATTAGGGTTTACTCTTGGTATTGTATATTCTATAGTTTTGGACAACTGCATAAATAATATGTATCCACCATTACAGTATCATGCAAAGTATTTTCACTGTCTTAAAAATCCTCTGTACTCTGCCTATTCATCCCTCCTCTTCCATAATCTTTGGTAACCACTGATCTTTTTACTGTCTCCATGATTTTGACTTTTCCAGAATGTCATCTGGTATATAGCCTCTGTAGATTGGCTTCTTTTATTTAGTAATAAGTATTTAAGTTTTCTCCATATCTTTTCATGATTTGATAGCTCGTTTCTTTTTTAGTGCTTAATAATAAATCATTGTCTGGATGTACCAGTTTATTTATCCAATTCCCCACAAAAGCACATCTTGGTTGCTTGCAAGTTTTGGCAATTATGAACAAAATTGCTATAAATATTCACGTGCAGGTTTTTGTGGGGATATAAGTTTTCAGCTCCTTTGGGTAAATAGCAAGAAACACAATTGCCTGTTATATGGTAAGAATATGTTTATTTTTATAGGAAACCAACAAATTGACTTCCAAAGTGGTCTTGCCGGTTGGCATTCCCACCAGCCATGAATCAGAGTTCCTGTTGCTCTACATCCTCATCAGTATTTGGTATTGTCAGTGTTCCAAATTTTTACCACTCTAATAGGTATGTAGTGGTATCTATCTTATCATTGTTTTAATTTTCATTTCCCTGATGACATGTGATGTGGAGTATTTTTTCATATACTTGTTTGCTATCTGTTTATCTTCTATGGTAAGATAACATTTAAGGTCTTTTGCCCATTTTTAAATTGGGTTTTTTGTTTTCTTATTGTTGAGTTTTAAAAGTTATTTTTATATTTTGGATAACAGTCCTTAACAGGTATGTCTTTTGCAAGTATATCTCCCAGTTGGTGGTTTGTCTTTTCCTTCTCTTGATGATGATTTTCACATAGGAGAAAATTTTAATGTTAATGAACTCCAGCTTATCATTTGTTTCTTTCATGGATCATACCTTCTGTGTTATATCTAAAAAGTCATTGCCAAACCCAAGGTCATCTAAATTTTCTCTTGTTATCTTCTAAGAGTTTTATACTGTTGCATTTTATATTTTGGTCTGTGATCCATATTGAGTTAATTTCTATGAAGGATGTACATATGTGTCTAGATTCTTATCTTTTTTTTTTTTTTTTGGTATGTGGATATGAGTTGTTCAAGTATCATTTGTTGAAAAGACTATCTTTGTTCCACTGTATTGCCTCTGCTGTTTATCAAAGACAGTTGACTATATTTATATAGATCTATTACTGGGCTCTCTAGTTTGTTCCATTGATATGTTTGTTTATTCTTTCACCAATATGACACTGTCCTGATTACTGTAGTTCAATAGTAAGTCTTGAAGTTGAGTAGTGTCAGTTTTTCAACTTTGTTTTTCTCCTTTAATTTTTGTTTTATTTCTTTCTTTTTTAAAGTTTATTTACTTTTAAGAGAGAGCATGTGAGCTGGGGGAGGGACAGAGAGAGAGAGAGAGAGAGAGAGAGAGAGGAGAGAGAGACAGAATCCCAAGCAGCCTCTGCGCTTGAACTCACAAATCATGAGATCATTACCTGAGGTAAGATCAAGAGTTGGATGCTTGGGGCACCTGGATCGCTCAGTCAGTTAGGCATCCGACTTCAGCTCAGGTCATGATCTCACGGTTCGTGGGTTAGAGCCCCACATTGGGCTCTGTGCTGACAGCTAGCTCAGAGCCTGGAGCCTGTTTTGGATTCTGTGTCTCCCTCTCTTTCTGACCTTCCCCTGCTCATACTATCTCTCTCTTTCAGAAATATGGGAAAAAAAAAAAAAAAGAGTTGGATGCTTAACTGACTGAACTACCCAGGCACCCCTGCTTTTATTTTTTCTTAAAGTTTATTTATTTTGAGAGAGAGTGAGAGAGAGAGAGAGAGAGAGAGAGAGAGCGAGCAGGGAGGGGCAGATAGAGAGGGAGGGAGAGAATCCAAGTAGGTTCCACACCATCAGCACAGAGCCCAATGTGGGGCTTTATCCTATGAACCAAGAGATAATGACCTGAGCCAAAATCAAGAGCTTAATACTTAACTGACTGAGCCACCCAGGTGCCCCTGGTTTTTTCTCCTTTTATGTTGTGTGGGCTATTTTTTTTTGTCTTTCCATGTAAACTTTATTTTTTTTAATGTTTATTTATTTTGAGAGAGAGAGGGAGAGAGAATCCCAAGTAGGCTCCATGCTGTCAGTGTAACGTCTTACATCGGGCTGGATCTCACAAACCATGAGTCAACACCAAGAGTTGGATGCTCAGCTAACTGAGCCACCTAGGTGCCATTTTCCACATAAACTTTAGAATCACTTTATCCATACCTATGAAGTAACTTACTAGGATTTTTGACTGGGATTGCATTGATTATATTAAGTTAGGAAAAACTGACATCTTGACAATATTGAGTTTTCCTACCCTTGAATATGGAATATCTCTCTATGTATTCAGTTCTTCTTTGATTTTGCTGCAGGGTCCAAGTTGTCAGCACAGAGTCTGATACAGGGCTTGAACTTACAAACTGTGAAATCATGACCTGAGCTGAAGATGGGCCCTTAACTGACTGAGCCACCCAGGTACCTCTGTTTCTTAAATGTTTGATAGAATTTACCATTAATCCCATCTGGGGTTGATGCTTTGTGTTTTGAAATATAGATATAGACCTATTTATATTGTCTATTTCTTCTGTGAGTTTGGAAGATTGTGTCTTTCAAAGAATTGGTTGTTGAATTTGGGGCATAGAGTTAACCAGTATTTTTTTATTATACTTTTAATGTCCATTTCTGATAATAGTAGTTGTCTTCTCTCTCTGTCTCTCTCTTTTTTTTTTTTTTAGTTAATCTGGCTAGAGGCTTATTGATTTTATTGATGTTTTCAAAGAACCAACCTTTGGGTTTGTTGATTTTGTCTATTGATTTCTTAATTTCAATTTCATTGGTTTCTGCTCTAATTCTTATCATTTATTTCTTCTGCTTACTTTGGATTTAATTTGCTCTCCTTTTTCTGGTTTCATAAGATGGGAGCTTAAATGACTGATTTTAGCTCTTTTCTTTTCTAATACATGTATTCAATGTTATACATTTCCCTCTAAGCACTGCTTTTATTGTATCTCACAAATTTAAATAAGTTGTGTTTTCATTTTCATTTATTTAAAATTATTTATTTTTTTATTTTTTTAAATGCTTTATTTATTTCTAGGAGAGAGAGAGAGAGAGACAGCGTGAGCAGGGGAGGGTCAGAGAGAGAGGGAGTCACAGACTGAAACAGGCTCCAGGCTCTGAGCTGGCAGTCAGCACAAAGCCCGATCCGGGGCCCAAACCCACGAACCGCGAGATCATGACCTAAGTGAAAGTCGGACGCTTAACCGACTAAGCCACCCAGGCGCCCCTATTTATTTATTTATTTTTAAATGTTTTATTTATTTCTGAGAGACAGAGAGAGACAGCGTGAGCAGGAGAGGGGCAGAGAGAGGGAAATACAGAATCTGAAGGAGGCTCCAGGCTCTGAGCTAGCTGTCAGTACAGAGCCCAATGCAGGGCTCGAACCCACAAACCATGAGATCATGACCTGAGCCGAAGTCGGACGCTTAACCAACTGAGCCAATAAGCACCCCTATTTAAAAATATTTATAAATTTCTCTTGATATTACTTCTTTGACTTTTGTTACTTAGAAATGTGTTTTTCAATCTCCATAATTTTGGGAACCAGTGGAGATTTTTGAGCAAAAGAATAATTTAATCTGGTTTATACTTTAAAATGATCACTCTAGCTGCTATGGTATGAATGAGCTATTGGGAAGGGTAGCAGCACAGAGGCTCTTGGAATAAGTGGGGTGAGAGACGATGGAGCCTTGCAGCAGGGCAGGAAAAGTGGACACCATGAAGAGCAGCATTTCAGATATATTTGGAAGGTAAGGCCAGAACTTCCAGATGGACTGAACACATGACATAAGAGAAGGGGAAATGAAAGACTTTTTGGAGACAAAGCTGATAGACACCACCTAAAATCATGAGCCTAGATGGGATCACTAAGTGAATGTGGAGAGACAAACACTTCCAAAGACTAAGAACTAGCCCTCAATGATCTGATTCATACAGAAAAGGAGAAACCAGAAAAGGAGACACAGAAGGAATGGCCAGTGATGCAGGAGGAAGATGAGGAGTATTCACCATGTCTTTTATTTTCTGTATTTTTAATGTTTTTTTTTAAATGCGTATTCATTTTTGAGAGAGAGAGAGTGAGGGAGCAACAGAGACACAGAGCATGAGTGAGGAAGGGGTGGAGAGAGAGGGAGACCCAGAATCCAAAGCATGCTCCAGACTCTGAGCTGTCAGCACAGAGCCCAATGCAGGGCTTGTACTCGTGAACTAGGAGATCATGACTGGAGCTGAAGTCAGAGGCTTAACTAACTGAACCACCCAGGTGCTCCTATTTTCTGTATTTTGATGCTTTGATATCCTTTGTCCTGGATAAGACTTGATGTATAGCCCCTACACGGTTAGCTAATTCCTAAAAATGGTAAATATCTCTCTAGAGATAGTGCCTTTCAAAAGCAAAGTAAGCAATGCAGAATTTACACCTCCATCAACTCCTTTATTATGCTCTAACACTCTGGATCACTATTCCCTGCTTTAATCACTCCCAAGCACGGATCAAGTTAGGGACATCCCCTATGTCCTGGGACCCACTGAAATTATTTAGATTAGACAATCATCAGCCTGCTTATCCTGCAGTGTCCATTCTTTCTTGTGAAATCTGCAATAAAGATTTTTGCCTACATTTCCCCCCTCAGCTACTCTGACTCCTAACTGACCCTGGTGCTTCCCCATGTGGCCCAAATGGTATACCATGCCTACTTTTCCTAGGGAACTGTGAGTATAACAGATTTCTTCCTTTATGACAGTCATTTCTGTACCTATGTGTCTTATCATATCTGATTAGAATGAATCACAGTTACCTTTAACATACCAGGAAATTATGGTGAGTTTGAAGCCAAATGAAAAAATTAGTTCCCAGATAACGTAATGGTCAATTATGCTATCATCTGCTTACAGGTCAAGTAACATGAGCATTGGGAATTAACCATCAGATTCCATAATTAGACAGCATTTCAATATTGGAAGACTTTTCAGCTTTTAAGGCTTTTAAGGGAAAAGATAACAACAGGGGAGAAAGGTAAATTTTGGAGCAAAGTTTAAGTGGTTGAAATTTGTGGGGAGCCTGGATGGCTCAGTCAGTTAAGCATCTGATTTTGGCCCAGGTCATGACCTCAAGGTTGGTGGAGTTCAAGCCCCACGTTGTGCTCTGTGCTGACAGCTCAGAGCCTGGAGCCTACTTCAGATTCTGTGTCTCCCTCTCTCTGCCCCTCCCGCCACTCACGCTGTGTTTCTCTTTCTCAAAAATAAGTAAACATTGAAAAAAATTTTTAAATAAATGGTTAAAATTTGTTCCAAACAAGAGAAAAAAAGCCCAGCTACAAGAGGGCAACACAGAAGAGATAGCATTACAATGTTGAGAAGAAAGAAATATTTCTAAAATGAATAATGAGGTTTTACATGTATATATGTGCATAAGTGTGTTTTAGTCACAGGTACTGAGCTTCCCACTTGTGATAAAGTCTATGAATGTATTGGTTTTTGAGGCTTTATAACTTCCTGAGTCAACAAGTTAGTTGGCTTCAATTGGATCTTTTATGTTGCAGACAGAACATGTCTCTACTACCTCCCTAGTACAGATGAAAAGAGGTAGAGCAGTTTAATGAAGGGACAAGAAAAATTAATCAGGAAAGTAGAATTTGAATTTGGCTTAAGGAAGGGCAGGAAATTGAAAGGTAGAGGAGAGGGGAAATCTAAGGTAGAGATATAACCATGAAAGTGGCAATTAGCACATAGCAGTAGTGTACCTGAGAGATGGTTTGATTAAAGTGCAGGGTGTGCATTGGAAAGTGATGAGAAATAATACAGAAGAGGTCAGTGGAGGCTGTGTTTTGGAAGTTTGTGAAGGTCAGGCAGTGATATTTGGGCTTGATATCCTTGGCCTGGTTATTAAGTGGACAGTTGTTCAAACTTCAGCTTTTGATGACAGCACTTCTTTTTCTGCTGAGCTTAGAATTCTCCAAATAGCTCTTCAGGTAGCTATTACGAATTGATTAGAATTGACAATAAATATGAAACTCATTGCCAACCCGATGGTAAGCAAAAGGGAGCAAATGTAGATTTTCTCCATTAGAAAGGACAGAATAAAAGCAATGTTTAAGAAATATTGATATTGAGGATAGTTCAGCTGAGAAGCTCTTGCAATCTAGGTATGTAATACAATGCTAAGGTTGGTAGAAATTGAGACAAGCTTGGGGAAAGTGTATTTAATAATTTGATGATATTAGGGTTTTTTTCTCCACTGTGGTTAAGAAATTCCAGTTAGGTTATTATGTCAGTCTTATTTCTCAAAGAGGGAGAGAGCGAGCGAGAGCCTCATGCTTTGTCAAATCATGGTGATTTTATATAAAGATATGGTATTAGTTTTTATTGCTGTATAACTAATTACCATAAACGTGGTGGCTTAAACAACACATATTTATTTTTTCATAGCATCTATGAGTCAGGAGTCTGGGGCATGGCCCAACTGGGTCCTCTGCAGAGCTTCAATCTATGCGTCAGTTCAGGGTCTGTGGTCTCTTTTCCGGGGAGACTGGGAAGGGAGCTGCTTCCAGGCATATGTGGTTGTCAGCAGCATTCAGTTTCTTGCAGGCCCTCAGACTGAGGGCCTCAGATTATTGGTGGCTATAAGCCAGAGGTGACCCTCAGTTTGTTAACACATGGCCTTCTCAAAAGTGATGCTTGCAGCTTGCCTTTTCGCATCCAGCAAAGGAAAAAGCTTCCTTGTAAGATGATCATTACAATTTTAGGTATCATAATATCATAAGTAATATCCCATAATTTCATCATATTCTCTAATGATTAAAGACAAGTTCCAGTGCAGCCTCTACGGAAAACAATATGGAGGTCGCTCAAAAATTAAAAATAGAACTACCATATGATTCAGCAGTCCCACTTCTGGGTATATATCCAAAGGAAATAAAATTACCGGCTTGAAGAGTATCTACACTTCCATGTTCATTGCAGCATTATTACTAGTAGCCAATACGTGCAGACAATCTAAATGTTTGTTAACAAAGAATATGTGATGTGTATACCTACAATGGAATATTTTTCTTCTTTAAAAAGAGAAGGAAATCCTCCTTGCTAAATGAAATAAACCAGACACAGAAAAACATTTTGTATGATCTCAATTATATGTGGAATCTTAAAAAAAAATATCATAGTAACAGAAAGTAAACGGTGATTGCCGGGGGCTGGGATGTAGGGGAAATGGGGAAATATTCATCAAAGGTTACAAACTTTCAGTAATAGGATGAATAAGTTCTGTAGATGTAATGTACAGCACAATGACTATAGTTAATAATAATGTATTATATATATTGAAATTTGCTTGAAATTTGCTTAAAGAGTTAATCTTCAGTGTTCTCACCACACACACACACATACACAAAGGGGAACTATGTGGGTGATGGATGGTGGTAATCATTTCACAATGTATAAATATATCAAAACATCACACTGTATGCTTAAAATATACAAATTTTCAATTTAACAATAACACCTCAACAAAACTGGAAAAAAAAAAGACAAGCCACAGGTCCTGTTCATGCTCAAGGAGAGGGGATGACACTAGGGAATGAACACCAGAAGGTGGGATCAAGGGCTGCCTTAGACTACCCACCACAGACACTAAGAGCAGTGAGGGAGGCAGAGGAGAATAAAAACACTCATTTTGGCAACTAGAGGGATCCAACATGGATCTAAGATCCACTCACCTTTATGCCTTCAAAGTGCCATTAAAGGAATTCTGTGACTCTGTGCCTATGTGTTTTCTCGTGTGTCATTCTTTTCTTTCTGCTTCCATTCATAGTTGTTTTCTGCATGTTCTTCGACAGATGAGGAGAGAGATAGAGAGAGAGAGGGAAGGCACCAGAGTGGCTCAGTTTGTGGACAGTCTGATTCTTGATTTCAGCTCAGGTTGTGATCCTGTGGTTCATGAGGTCGAGTCCTGCATCGGGATCTGCACTGACTGTACAGAGCCTGCTTGGGATTCTGTTTCTCCCTCTCTCTCCTTCTCCCCTGCTAATGTGTGGGTGCACACATGTGCATGCTCTCTCTCTCTCTCTCTCAAAATAAATACAGAAAAAAATAGAGACAGAGAGAGAAATGTTCATGTTTGACAAAGGTGTTTGCTGTGACAGAACATCACATAGGCTGCAAGTGAGTCTACAGAATGGACACCCTTGATTTATATATTACCCCTAGCTGGAAGGAGGTGGTTTAACTGTAGTAGCTGAACCACGTTTGAACATGATTGGGCATTTTAAGAAGAGATTAGAAAATGACACATACCAGTTATCCAGTGGTTATACAGAAATCAAAAGCCTATAAATAGCTAATTTACCATTTATTAATACTGTCCTTTCTAAAAAAAAATTGAGAATTTGTGGTAGCTTACAGATAAATATTAAATACCATGACAAGGAATAAAATAATTGTGAAGTATGATGAGGGAGAAATAAGAACACAAAATGAATCGATTGGTGAGGTCAGTACATACATTATATACCATAAATATTTATTAAAGATGTGCTAGAGATTTGGTTTTGAGTTTCTTCATAGCCAGAGCCAGAGGAAAACACAAAATGCCTATAAAAATTATTTGCCTACTAGTAAAAAGAATAATTTTCTCTGATGGTGTAATCATCACAATAATGGCAACCATTTATTGTGCATATGTAATGAGCCAGACACTATGTTTAATATGTTAAGTATAAATTCTAACATTACTCCCATTTCACTAGTGAGAAGTTGGAGTTGAAGAGATTAAATGTATTTTCTATGGTGACAAAGTGAACAAGAGGTTGGACTTACATCTCTCTGGTTCCAATTCCATCATTTCTTCATTGCACACGGCTGGGCTGAGTAAGCTGTGGTGGGAAGGTAATGGGGACACCTGCACTTATTGCTTACCTTGACCTTTCCTTCTCTTCTTGAGCCTTTCATACTGCCTCCTGCCTCATGCTCCCCACAAACACCAGAGTTTGCTTGCACAGTTGTTCTTTGTTTCTAATACTACAGACATCTTTTGATTTGTTTCTTTCTTCTTTTTTTATTATATATATTTTTTTAATGTTTTATTTATTTCTAGGAGAGAGAGAGAGACAGCGTCAGCAGGGGAGGGACAGAGAGAGAGGGAGTCACAGACTGAAACAGGCTCCAGGCTCTGAGCTGGCAGTCAGCACAGAGCCCGACACGGGGCTCGAACCCACGAACCGCGAGATCATGACCCAGGCGAAAGTCGGACGCTTAACTGACTAAGCCACCCAGGCGCCCCTGATTTGTTTCTTTCTTCAATTTCACTTCCATATCGATCAAAGTTCTATTAGATTAGTCCATTTTTAGAAATTTGATTATTCTTCTTTCATCTATTTTTCTTTTCTATTTTCTTCTGTTTCTTTTTTGGCTCCTAAGAAATTTAGAGTAATTTTTTCCCCTTCTTTTTCCTGGTTGTCATTGAGGCTTGTTACTTTATACACTATTGTGAATACACAAAAATTGAGCATTTTGGTTTTCAAGTTACACAAAACCTGACTTCCTCCCATGTATTGTAATTTACTCTTCAATGAACGCTAGAGAGATGGTAGGAGTGCTATTGACTTTGCACATTGTTTAGAAAATGTGAAGACAATATTTACATATTTTAAGAGTTAAACATTTCCTGACTAAATATTTACAATTGATAAAGTAGAATTGAATCTGGTCAATGGTTTGCTAGTTGCTAATTTTGATTCTGTTGTGGGGAAGACACTATTTAATCTTGCCACTATCCATCTTTCTGTCCTAATAAGATGGTAAATATATGTCAGCAGAAGTTCACCAAATCCAAACGTAAGTGGACATTTGTGAAACATGTATGATTATTTAAACAATGTTTGTAAGAATAGTTGACACAGAATACACAGGAAGAATGTTATTACTTTCCTATTGCTACACAACAAATTGTGCCAAAACTTAGTGGCTTAAAACAGCAAACATTTGTTATCTAATTTTCTGTGGGTCAGGAATCTCGGCATGCCTTAGCAGAGAGGCAGCGAAGGTATTGGCCAGGACTGCAGGATTCTCTGAAGACTTGACCAGGGCAAGGTCTGCTTTCAAGTTCACTCCCATAAATGTTGACAGGATTCGGCTCTTCATGGCTGTTGAACTGTGGGCCTTACTTCCTCCAAGGCTGTTGGCCAGAGGCTGATATCAGTTCCTTGCTACCTGGGCTTCTCTGTAGGGTAGTCCTCTGTATGGCAGCTGGCTACTTACCCTTGGGGAAAGCAAGAAAGAGTGCTGCAGATGGAATCTAGTCTTTTAAAACATAAGCTCAGAAGTGATGTCCCAGCACTTCTGTCTCATTTTATTCATTGAAAGCCAGTTAGTAAACCCACAAAAGGCAAGGGGATTATAAAAAACAAGGGCGTGAACACTAGGTGCGGATCATTGTGAACCATCTTGGAGGTTTGCCTAGCACAAAGAGTGAAACTAGCATTAAAAGAATGCTGCCTAGCATCATCTCATATTATAGGACAGAGCTGACACTGACCAGGAAGAAAAAGCAGTGGGCACTCCAAGTTCAGAAATTAAGAACAGGGTTTTTCTTTTCCCAAGGCTTCAGAACATGGAAAAGATGGGGTAAATAAGTATGTGGGATGGAAAGAACTGAGAACAACTAAAAGGTAAAACTTCAGACCCTTGACTGCTACTGTAGCAGCATCAGCATTTACTATTAGGCCCAGCATTTTAAGGGCAACTGGGAATGAAAAGAACATTGACTTGGGAATCATAACTTCATCAGAATCCTAGCTTTCTTTAACTACTGGTAGACTTACGTTCTTAGGCAAGTCATTTAAGTTCTTTGGGGTTGAGTTTCATCCCTTATAAAATGCGGATGATGGTATGAAATATTACTACCTATATTTGTGAGGCAGGTATTGAGAGTCATGATAGTTACATAATACTAGATGGCAACATTTCTACTGTGTCGCTACAGTGAAAACTAATGATGCAAAATCTTTGCTTTTTGAAACACATAATGCTAACTACTTATAAATTTTATTTTATACTCTTATGAAATAACTTTTCAGGCTTAGACAAAGATTTTAATGTTCACTATCATGCATTATCTCAAAAGTAAAATATGAATGATATAAATTCATTTAATTCTAAGGGATTCTTAAATTTTTTTGCCCAACTCCTCTGAATAATTTTTAAACAGAGAATTGCCAATGCCCTAGTTATGACTTTTAATAATATACTTCACTTGGGGCGCCTCGGTGGCTTAGTCGGTTGGGCGTCCGACTTTCGCTCGGGTCATGATCTCGCGGTTCGTGGGTTCGAGCCCTACGTCGGGCTCTGTGCTGACTGCCAGCTCAGAGCCTGGAGCCTGTTTCAGTCTGTGACTCCCTCTCTCTCTGACCCTCCCCTGCTCACGCTCTCTCTCTCTCTCTCTCTCTCCTAGAAATAAATAAAACATTTTAAAAAAATAAAAAAAAATAATATACTTCACTTAATTCAATATATCAAAATAAATACTTCACTATTTAGTCAATATAAAACATTGTTAGTGTTTTATATTATACATATATACATACACACACATATCTATTAACATATTAGGTGTTGCAAACTTGTGCGGTCTTCCTTACAGCACATCACGCACAAGCTCTTAGCACACGTGCCTGCCGTATTGTGTATTGCAGCCCCATTGCACATGCCTTTTCATAAATTATTTTAAATTAAAAAAAAAATTTCCCCTCCTTTTTCCCTCCCTCTACGGGAACATGCCTTAAAAAATATTCTCCCTTTGTCTTTTTGCTCATCATTATGGTGACTGACGTAACTTGGTTTCCTAACGAACATTAAGTTTTGTTTTGAATCAACGTATAACCTTAGGAAGTCACTCACACCAAAGCAAGGTACTGTAAACCCTTGGGCTAGGTGGCTGGATTGCCGCCGGGGGCGGAGCCTATGGTGACGTAACCGGGAAGCCGCGGGGCGGTGGGCGGGGCGGCGCGCAGCTCCCGGAAGTGGCGCGTTACGTCGCTGTGCGTGCAGGCGGCTGCGTCGGGCTGCAGGAGAAGATGGCGGTCTCCACAGGTCGGTTCCCGGGCTGGGCTGTCTGCTTTCCCACTCCAACCCGGATCTGCCCCTCCGCCTGCTGCTGGCGGCTGGGCACTGATCGTGTGGGAGAATCCAGAGTGCGCCTTCTCGGACATCGTGCTCCCCGTGGAGCGAAGCCCGGGAGCTGGGAGGGTCCGGGCGGGTCGGGCGCCGGCGCCGAGGGCCCGGGTCGGCCGTCGGGGGTGGCGGGTAGTGCCTGCGCGTCGGCCGCGCGCCCGGGGGCTGGGGGCGGGGTGGCTCTGGCGCGGGCGCACACGCGGGGCCAACGGGTGCGGGTCAGATCGCTGAGCCGAGGGCAGTGTGGGGGAGAGGAGAGGAGGCCCCAGGAGGGCAGTGTCAGCCTCCGGCACGAAAAGGTTTCGGGGTAAGGGGGTTTCGGGGTAAGGGGCGTCCAGGATCGAGTGGGGTCCTCTTCTCCTGGACTTGCCTTTATATGGATGGAGGAGGAGAGGACTAGTAGAAGAGGACTGTTGCTGTTTGTAATATCGGAGAAATGATGATCATTCTTACCTGACTGAATACGTGTTGTATTTTTATTCATTTAAGTGCAAAAGTAGTGCAAGAAAATAAAAACACAGAGCAAGAAGACGGTAATTGAAGAAGTGGTTTGTTTCTTAGACTGTTCAACTCCTCACTCGTGCAGTGTTTGGTTTCCTATGAGCACAGATTTTGAAGTTAAATATTAACACTGAGATTTTCGAAACTTGAGCATTTTACAATATATTGAAATGAGAACGTTAAGTTATGCCATCATTGCATACTAAAACTAAATTTTAAATAATTTAAATGTATTTTAAATGTATACGTGCTACAGAATGGAAGGTTGCAGTGTATGTTATTGGAATCTATAAGATTATACCTTGGGATACATTCAATATATATTTTGATGAAAAGTTAGGTCTTGTAAGTCTAATCTTTATTGTGTACAGGTCATAGGTGATAGGGTGATAGGGTCTTTAACAATTTTAGCCTTAGGGAATATTTCCGTATACTTGAGATCTGAGTGAACTAGTAAAAACAAGGATTATTTAAAAAATGAGCTTTTAGTGTTTAAACTTTATTGTACTTGATATCTGAAATCCACTGTGCTTTCAAATGGGGCCATTTCCCTCTTAAGAATTGTACCAATATGGGTTCTTGAAAATGTAGTAATAAAGTGCTACATTTTTAACTTGGTAGTTTTAATTTTGTGGATTGCATTGTTTATTTAAACGTTTCCCCCCCCAACATTATACATATGAGAAAGTGTGGAAATATTTTGAAAAGAGCAAATATTAGATGATAGTAATGGCAGATACTTTTTATTAACCACTTTTAGTCATTTGTTAAGGAAGTTGAATATAAATCATAAAGATGTTGATTATTGGCCTATTTCCTTATCCATCGGGAGCCTGTATTTTGTAATTTGTGTTTTAGCATGACAGTTGTTATATTTTCACCCTGTTTTCAGATTTATGAAATATGAAACCTTAGCATAGCTGGTAAGGATGTATTTTAGGCATTTGACTTTTCTTCACTGACATTCATTTTGAAACAATTGCTAAAAACTTGTCTTAGTCAATTTCAGTATTCTATTTATTCATTTTATGTGCCTTACATTATTGACAGTGTTGTTGAACTGAGAGAGAGATGAATGCAGAAGCATCTTTGGACTTTTAAATTATACTTTCTGGTAGCTATACTTTTGTATTCTTTGTAGGGAAATAGTACCTGCATATTTGTGAAATTAATATAATGTAGCTTGAAATTTAAAATGAGATGAGCTAGGTCATGTAATAACATACATGTTTTGGAGTGCTTGGCTGGCCCATTCTGAGGAGCATGGGATTCTTGATCTAGGGGTTGTGGGTTTGAACCTCATTTTGGGTATAGAGATTACAAAAAAATAAACTTCGAAAAAAATCATTAAAAATAATGTACATGTTTTTTATTTCAAAGTAATCTTAACAAAAAGCGTTACTTGATAGGCTAAAAAGAAGAGATACCTGACAAATATTTTTTAATTTTTTTTAAGGCATCATATTTTAATGTGCATTATCTAAGTCATATACTTTTATCCTTCCTTTTACTAGAAGAAAAGGTGGGGAGAAGAAATTACAGTTAGGCTGAGAATTTTAAGCTGAAACGTACTTTGCCATACCATTTGGTCCTCTTATTTGGTTTTTTTTTTTTTTTTTTATTTATTTCTAGGAGAGAGAGAGAGACAGCATGAGCAGGGGAGGGTCAGAGAGAGAGGGAGACACAGACTCTGAAATAGGCTCCAGGCTCTGAGCTGGCAGTCAGCACAGAGCCCGACGCGGGGCTCGAACCCACGAACCGCGAGATCATGACCCAAGTGAAAGTCAGACGCTTAACCGACTAAGCCACCCAGGCGCCCCTCCTCTTACTTGTTTTATTTGAGGAGGGTGCAGAGGGGAAGAGAGAGAATCTTAAGAAGGCTCAATGCTCAGCGCAGGGCCCTATGCGGGCTCAATCCCAGAACCCTGGAATCATAACCTGAGCCAAAATCAAGAGTTAGACACTCAACTGACTGATCCACCAGGCACCCTTGGTCTTCTCATTTTGCAGATGAGAAAAATGAGGGCTAAAAAATTATAAGATTTTACATAGCTGGTTAGTGATGGATTCAAGGTTAGAATTTGCATACTGTTTTTGTTTTGTCCTCAGTCTAGTGTTCTTTCTGTTATGAGGAACTGCGAATTTGAAATATTCCTCAATCCTGAATCTTAGTCCCTTTAGGCTTGAGAGTGGCTGTCACACTTTTCTTTCTAGCAGACTCTGTTTCAGACTTAGATGTTTCTTGTGGATGGAAATTGGGTTGTGGTGGAGACCCACTGACTAGGTCCCCTATTTCCAAGAGGAGAATCACCTTTGAAGGTCAGGAGGATTTCATTGGACATAGCTTAAAGAAACACTACTTTAAGGAATAGAAATTTATTAGTTCATTTAGTACCTTTGATTCAAAAATTTAATTAGATCCCAGCAGTAATAAAAGACTTAGATGAAAAAGTATCTGTAATACTTTCTTTAAAAAAATAAATTTTAAATTTTAGAATAATTTTAGTTTTGCAGTGAAGTTGTGAAGATAGTACAGAGAAGATTGTACATCTGTTGGAATGAGGACTGGGTGTTGTATGTAAGTGATGAATCATGGGAATCTAGAGCATGCTGTATGTTAGCTAACTTGATGATCAATTATATTAAAATAAAAAATAATTTTTTTTTTTTTTTTATGTTTTATTTATTTCTAGGAGAGAGGGAAAGACAGTGTGATCAGGGGAGGGTCAGAGAGAGAGGGAGTCACAGATTGAAACAGGCTCCAGGCTCTGAGCTGGCAGTCAGCACAGAGCCCGACGCGGGGCTCGAACCCACAAACGGTGAGATCGTGACCCAAGCGAAAGTCGGACGCTTAACCGACTAAGCCACCCAGGCGCCCCCCAAAAAATAAAATTTTTTTATCACTTAAGTTACACTAGTGGGGTTCTAATCTCTGAATGTAGATGATTATAAAATATCTTTAAGTAATGAGAGGCTCAGGAAAGAAGAGAGTTTTTTTCTTTGATAGTAGGTCTGTGTAGGCCATAAGGTTGAAAAATGAAACCAAAAATAGAACTACCCTCTTCAAAAGTGGACAGTATTGTGTATACTGGTTAAGAACTAGATTAGCAGTGGTTTAATTCCGCTGCTACCTCTGGTAGATTACTGTGGCGTGCTAGGCATGCCATGAATCTCGTAAGCCTTGCTTTCCCCGTCCTGTCTATGAAAAGGTTGGACAACATGATTTTGTTTTCCCTATCTTCAAGATGAAGATATACCGGCAGAACTTGGGAGTAGTAACAGAAGAGGTCTGCAGGTGTAAAATCATAACATAGAACCTGAGAACTGGACAATATAAGAGCCAAATTGAAGTAGTACATTTCCCTCTTGAGACTTTAATAACTGGCCTCATAGACTTTTCTGTGTCTGTTAAACCTGGATACTCTTGACACGTTTGCTCTTGACAGTATGATTAAATAATACAACCTTACTATACAGACAATCATCTCTTTGCACAGTACTGCAGGGTGGTAAAAAATGACCATGCAGACTGAAACTGTTCAAAGCAGTCTTACTAAGTAAGAAAAACTGTTAGTCTGTGACCTTTGAAAATGTTTGCTCAGGGGGCGCCTGGGTGGCTTAGTCGGTTAAGCGTCCGACTTTCGCTTAGGTCATGATCTCGCGGTTCGTGGGTTCGAGCCCCGCGTCGGGCTCTGTGCTGACTGCCAGCTCAGAGCCTGGAGCCTGTTTCAGTCTGTGACTCCCTCTCTCTCTGACCCTCCCCTGTTCACGCTGTCTCTCTCTCTTTCCTAGAAATAAATAAAATATTAAAAAAAAAAAAAAAATGTTTGCTCAGATATTAAAAACTCTTCCTCTGGTTATAAGTATATAGAAAAATGAAAAAATAGTAAAACTAATATTTGTACAGTACTGTAATTTAAAAACGAGACATTAAGAATTGGAATGTTTTATTTGTAAAAAAAAATCCTGTCAAGGAGTTTGAACAATGCTTGACTTTTTCTTCTATCGTAATCTTATGGTGTGGAGCAAGCATCTTTTCTGTGCTTCAATAATTGTCACCTTCTCAGTTTGAATCACTTCCAGTGGTTTATCCTTTGTGCTTTCAGTGTTTGGAAATAATCTCTGAGATTCTCTTTATTGTAAAGTTTTTTATTCCCTGTGGAGCATCGTCATCCTTTTTTTTTTTTTTTTTTTTTTTTATATAACTGCTTTCCTTATTTACATCCACAAGCTCACATTCACAAAGTTTGTGTGGCTGCTCTTCTAGAGTCTTCCAACACTCTTGGTCGAGTATTTTTTCTATAACTGCATTTACATTGATTCACATTGCACTTCAGTGTTACCAGGTTTTCTTTGCTGCACTTTCAGTTTTCATTTCTTAGCTGTACTTTGATCTTTGTTGGCTAGTTTCCTTTTTTGGCTATTTTTATAGAATGTCACATGCATTTACTACTGGCATACAAGGAAGCAACACTACTATAAGCTTTGCCGTCTGTATGTGACTAACAAATGTGAACAACCTGTCACCAACAGACTTTGAAAGATGTGAAGTTATTGGCCACTGGTTAGGATGCTCATCTGTTTTTTACATAGTGATTTGTGGACTGAGGAGCTAGCAGCTGAGTTTGTGCTTAATGCAATGACTCATGGTTAGTAGACTGAGCTAACTGAAGTTTCATCCGTGTTGGGGAACTGGTAATACTTAAACCATGGTAACTGAAAGTTATGCAAATAGAAAGTATGGAAAGGAAAGATTATCCTTAGTGGAAACATCTACTGGACAGTTACTTGGGGAGCTGTTTGACACAAAACTTCAAAGTGGATATGTGAGGCTTATAGACTAGAATAAATGGAATAAAGTTCAGGGTTCAAAAGTCTATTTCAGATGTATTTCACTTTTTAAAAAAGAATGAATGTTTATATAAATAATTTTTTATGTTTTATTTTATATTAGAGAGAGAGAAAGAGAGCATGAGCAGGGGAGGGACAGAGAGAGAAGGAGACACAGAATCCAAAGCAGGCTCCAGGGTCCGATCTGTCAACAGAGAGCCCAGTGCAGGGCTCAAACCATGAGATCATGACCTGAGCCAAAGTCAGATGCTTAACCGCCTGAGCCACCCAGGCGCCCCAAGATGTTTTTATAAATAAATCTTCGAGATAATATGGTAAGATGGGACTGTAGAACTGGGTTTGGGAGTGTTTTATTCTTATTTACAAAGTCTTAGCTGATTTGTATAAGAGCACATGTTATATTCAGTTTAAGTTAGGACTCAGCCAAGTTTCAGTTTACAGGAGAGAAGTCCTTAAAGTCTGTGTAGGCCTTTACATATGTTGAAATAATTCTAATGGAAAGCACATTATGGATCATCTAGGCTTCATTTGATAGCTGAGCAATGGGAATCTAGATATGAAATGACTTTCACAAGATTATTTAGCTAGGTGTTGAGTCCAGAGCTAGTTTCTTGATTTTAGGTTCTTTGATACTGGTTCTATATTACACTGTATAAATTTTGTTTGCTTTCATCTTATGGGAACCTAACAATGTGATTTCATAAATAAATGCCATTTTAAGGATCAAGACAAGGCAGATGATAGAGTCTTATGGCCTTATAAGTATTTAACACTACATGTTCTTTTAAGATGTAAATGAATTGTGTTGAAAGAATAACAAATTTAACTTTATTTTTTAGAGACAGTGCAAGCCTGAGCGGGGCGGGGGAGGGACAGAGAGAGAGAGGGGACAGAGAATCTGAAGTAGGAGAGAGCCAATTCAGGGCTTAAACTCACAAAATTGTAAGATCATGACCTGGGCCAAAGTCATATGTTTAACCAACTGAGCCTCCAAGGCGCCTCAAGAAAATTGATATTAATAGCTAAATCTTATTACACATTTACAGAGATCTTTTTTTGTGAGCACAAATTTGATATTGCAGACAAATACATACATAGTGATTGTTTCCCTTAATGATTCTTTGATTTTTCCCCCATTTTCCCCATGGTCTTCTGTTAAGTTTCTTAAGATCCACATATGAGTGAAAACATAGATATTTGTCCTTCCCTGTTTCACTCAGAATAATGCCTTCCAGTTCCATCCATGTTGCTGCAAGTGGAATGAACTGAAATTCCATGAAATGGAATTTCTCATTGCCAACTAGTATTCTATTGTGTATATAAACTACATTTTCTTTATCCACTTGTCAGTTAATGGACATTTGGGCTCTTTCCATACTTTGGCTATTGTTGAAAGTGCT
The DNA here is from genome assembly GCA_017311185.1 of Proteles cristata cristata. Classification (NCBI taxonomy): domain Eukaryota; kingdom Metazoa; phylum Chordata; class Mammalia; order Carnivora; family Hyaenidae; genus Proteles; species Proteles cristata. Next base: position 184,203 of record JAESUZ010004333.1, on the reverse strand, counting down.
GCTATAAACATTGGCGTGCAAGTGTCCCTATGAATCAGCATTCCTGTATCCTTTGGATAAATTCCTATTAGTGCTATTGCTGAGTAATAGAGTAGTTGTATTTTCAATTTTTTGAGGAATCTCCACACTTTTCCAGAGTGGCTGCAACAGTTTGCAGTAATTTCAGTTTGTAGTAATTTGCAGTTTGGAGTAATTTCTCCATATCCTCACCAGCATCTGTAGTTTCTTGCTTTTTTCATTTTAGCCACTCTGACTGGTATGAGGTGGTATTTCAGTGTGGTTTTGATTTGTTTCCCTAATGATGACTGATGTTGAGCATCTTTTCATGTGTCTGTTGGCCATCTAGAGATCTTCTTTGGAAAAGTCTCTATTCATTTCTTCTGCCCGTTTCTTCACTGGATTATTTGTTATTTGGGTATGGAGTTTGGTGAGTTCTTTATAGATTTTGGATACTAGCCCTTCATCCAATATGTCATTTGCAAATGTGTTTTCCCATTTTGTCGGTTGCTTTTTAGTTTTGTTCATTATTTCCTTTGCAGTACAGAAATTTTTGTCTTGATGAGGTCCCAATAGTTTATATTTGCTTTTGATTCTCTTGCTTTCTCCTCTAGGGTTTTGATGGTTTCCTGTCTCACATTTAGGTCCGTCATCCATTTTGAGTTTATTTTTGTGTAGGATGTAAGAAAGTGGTCTAGTTTCATTCTTCTGCATGTTGCTGTCCAGTTTTCCCAGCACTGTTTGCTAAAGAGACTCTTTTTTCCCAAGATTAGTTGGCCATACATTTGTGGATCCAATTCTGGGTTCTCTATTCTTTTTTCTTTTCTTTCTTTCTTTTTTTTTTTTTTAGCATTTTTTATTATTGAGAAACAGAGAGGGACAAAGCATGAACAGGGGAAGGGCAGAAAGAAGAAGAGACAACAGAATCTGAAGCAGGCTCCAGGCTCTGAGCTGTCAACACAGAGCCCGACGTGGGGCTTGAACCCACAAACTGTGAGATCAAGACCCGAGCTGAAGTCGGACGCTTAACCAACTGAGCCCCCTTGGTGCCCCGTGGGTTCTCTGTTCTAGTCCGTTGGTCCATCTTCTGGTTTTGTGCTAATATCATACTGTTTCGATGATTACAGCTTTGTAGTAGAGGCTAAAGTCCAGGATTGCAATGTCTCCTGTTTTGGTTTTCATTTTCAGTATTACTTTGGCTATTTGGGGTCTTTTGTGGTTCCATACAAATTTTAGAATAGTTTGTACTAGCTTTGAGAAGAATGCTGGTGCAATTTTGATTGGGATTGGATTGAATATGTAGATTGCTTTGGGTAGTATTTACATTTAACAATATTCTTTCAACCCATGAGCATGGAATGTGTTTCCATTTTTTTTGTATCTTCAGTTTTCTCCATAAATTTTCTATAGTTTTCAGCATACAAATCTTTTACATCTTTGGTTAGGTTTATGCCTAAGTATTTTATGATTTTGGTGCAGTCATAAATGGGATCAGTTTCTTGATTGCTCTTTTCGTTGCTTCTTAATTGGTGTATAGAAATGCAACCAATTTCTGTACATTGATTTTTGTACCCTGTGACTTTGTTGATTTCATGTATTAGTTCTAGCAGTCTTCTGGTGGAGTCTTTTGGGTATTTGATGTAGGGTATCATGTTGTCTGCGAAAAGTGAAAGTTTGACTTCTTTTCCAATTTTGATGCCTCTTATTTCATTTTGTTGTCTGATTGCTGATGCTAGGACTTCCAATACTATGTTAACCAACAGTGGTGAGAGTGGACATTCCTGTCGTGTTCCCGGTGTCAGGGGGAAAGCTCTCAGTTTTTCCCCGTTGAGGATGATATTAGCTATGGGCTTCTCATAAATGGTTTTTATGATGTTTAAGTAAGTTCCTTCCATTCCGACTTTCTTGGGGGTTTTTATTAAGAAGGGATGCTGTATTTTGTCAGATGCCTTTTCTGCATCTATTGACAGGATCATATGGTTCTTATCCTTTCTTGTATTAATTTGATGTATCACATTGATTTGTGAATATGGAACCAGTCCTGCAGCCCAGAAATGAATGCCACTTGATCATGGTGAATAGTTTTTTTAAATATTCTGTTGATTTCCAATTGCTAGTGTCTTGTTGAGAATTTTTGCATCCATGTTCATCAGGGATAGTAGCCTGTAATTCTCCCTTTTTGTGAGGGTCTCTGTCTGGTTTGGGAATCAGGGTAATGCTGGCTTCATAGAATGAGTCTGGAAGATTTCCTTCTTTTTCTGTTTTTTTGGAACATGTTGAAAAGGATAGGTATTAACTCTGCTTTAAATGTCTGGTAGAATTCCCCAGGGAAGCCATCTGGTCCAAGACTCTTATTAGTTGGGAGATTTTTGAGTACTGATTCAATTTCTTCACTAGTTATGGGTCTGTTCACATTTTCTATTTTTTCTCTTTTAGTTTTGGTATGTGTAGGTGTCTAAGAATTTTTTCCAGGTTGTCCAGTTTGTTGGCATATAATTTATCATAGTACTCTCTGATAAGTGCTTGTAATCTGAGGCATTGGTTGTGATAAATCCATTTTCATCTCTAATTTTATCTGTTTGGATCCTCTCTCTTCTTTTTGAGAAGCCTGGCTAGGAATTTATCAATTTTGTTTATTTTTAAAACGACCAGTTCTTAGTTTCATTGATCCGTTCTATTTCTTTTTTGGATTCTATATTGTTTATTTTGCTTTGATCTTTATTATTTCTCTTCTGCTGGTTTTAGGGTTTCTTTGTTCTGCTGCTTATTCCTTTAGGTGTGCTGTTAAATTTAATACTTGGGATTTTTCTTTTTCTTGAAATAGGCCTGGATTGCAATGTATTTTCCTCTTAGGACTGCCTTTGCTGCATCCCAAAAGGTTTAGATGATCATGTTTTCATTTTCATTTGCTTCCATATATTTTTAAAATTTCTTCTTTAATTGCGTGGTTGACACATTCGTTCTTAGTAAATGTTCTTTATTTTTTTTTTTTCTATTTTTTTTTTTTTTAAAGGAGAGAAGAAGCCACATTGGAGAGAGGCTAACTCTGTTTTTTTTTTTTTTTAAATGTTTTATTTATTTCTAAGAGAGAGACAGCATGAGCAGGGAGGGTCAGAGAGAGAGGGAGGCACAGACTGAAACAGGCTCCAGGCTCTGAGCTGTCAGTCAGCACAGAGCCCGACGCGGCTCAAACCCACGAACCGCGAGATCATGACCTAAGCGAAAGTCGGACACTTAACCGACTAAGCCACCCAGGCGCCCCAATTTTATTTATTTTTTTTAATGTTTTATTTATTTCTAGAGAGAGAGAGACAGCATGAGCAGGGAGGGTCAGAGAGAGGGAGTCACAGACTGAAACAGGCTCCAGGCTCTGAGCTGGCAGTCAGCACAGAGCCCGACGCGGGGCTCAAACCCACGAACTGCGAGATCATGACCTAAGTGAAAGTTGGATACTTAACCGACTAAGCCACCCAGGCGCCCCTTAGTAAATGTTCTTTAATCTCCATGCATTTAGAGGTTTTCCAAACTTTTTCCTGTGGTTGATGTCAAGTTTCATAGCATTGTGATCAGAAAATGTACATGGTAGAATCACAATTCTTTCATATTTATTGAGGACTGTTTTGTGACCCAGCATGTGATCTGCCTTGGAGAATGTTCCATGCACACTCAGGAAGAATGTGTATTCTGCTGCTTTTGGATGAAAAGTTCTGAATATATCTGTCAAGTCTACCTGGTCCAGTATATCATTTAAGGCCATCTTTTCTTTATTGAATTTCTACCTAGATGATCTGTCCATTGCTACAATGGAATATTAAAGAGTCCCTGCAATTACCATATTCTTATCAATAAGATTGCTTATGTTTATGATTGAGTTATATATTTTGGTGTTTCAAATCGGGGCATACACATTTACAATTGTTATCTCTTCTTGATGGGTAGACCCCATAATTATTATGTAATGTCCTTCTTCATCTCTTGGTACAGACTTTAGTTTAAACTCTAGTTTGTCTGGGGGTGCCTGGGTGGCTTAGTCGGTTAAGCGTCCGACTTTCGCTTAGGTCATGATCTCGCGGTTCGTGGGTTCGAGCCCCGCGTCGGGCTCTGTGCTGACTGCCAGCTCAGAGCCTGGAGCCTGTTTCAGTCTGTGACTTCCTCTCTCTCTGACCCTCCCTGCTCGCGCTGTCTCTCTCTCTCCTAGAAATAAATAAAACATTAAAAAAAAAAAAGTAAAAACAAAACAAAACAAAAAACCTAGTTTGTCTGATATAAGTATGGCTATTCCAGCTTTCTTTTGACTTCCAGTAGCTTGATAGATGGTTCTCCATCCCCTCACTTTCAATCTGAAGGTGTCCTCAAGTCTAAAATGGGTCTCCTATAGACAGCAAATAGTTGGGTGCTGTTGTTGCTGTTGTTGTTTTTATCCATTCTGCTCCCCTATGTCTTTTTTTTTAATTTTTTATATTTTTTTAATAGTTTATTTATTTTTTGAGACAGAGAGAGATAGAACATGAGCGGGGGACAGGCTCCGAGCTGCCAGCACAAAACCCGATGCAGGGCTCGAACCCATGAACTGTGAGATCATGACCTGAGCCGAAGTCAGAGGCTTAACCGACTGAGCCATCCAGGCTCCCCTCCCCTATGTCTTTTGTTTGGAGCATTTAGTCTATTTACATTCAGTGTTATTACTAAAAGATATGGATTTAGAGTCATTGTATTATCTGTAGGTTTCATGCTTATAGTGGTGTCTCTGGTTCTTTGTGGTCTTTGCAACATTCCACTCACAGAGTCCCCTTTAAGATCTCTTGTAGGGCTGGTTTAGTGGTGATGAACTCCTTCAGTTTGTTTGTCTGAGAAAACCTTTATCTCTCCTATTTTGACTGATAGGCTTGCTGGATAAAGGATTTTTGCTGCATATTTTTCGTGTTCATCACATTGTAAATTTCCTGCCACTCCTTTCTGGCCTGCTGAGTTTCAGTAGATAGGTCTGCTACTACCCTGTGTCTACCCTTGTAGGTTAAGGCTGATTTGCCCCTACCTGCTTTCAGGATTCTCTCTTTATCTTTGTATTTTACCAGTTTCAGTATATGTCATACAGAAGATTGAGTCAAGTTACATCTCAGGGGAGTTCTCTGTGCCTCCTGGATTTCAATGTCTGTTTCATTTCCCAGATTGGGAAAGTTCTCAGCTGTGATTTGTTCAAGTACCCCTTCGTCCCCTTTCTGTCATCTTCTTCTGGAACTCCTATGATAGAGATATTATGTTTAATTGAATCACTTAGTTTTTTAATTCTGTCCTCATGGTCCAGATTTTTTTTATCTTTTTCTCAGTTTCATCTTTTTCCATAATTTTGTCTTTTATTTCACTAATTCCCTTCTGCTTCTTCAGTTCTCACTGTCACTGCCTCTAGTTAATTTTGCATCTCATTTACAGCATTTTTAAATTCATTATGACTATTTTTTACTTTGTTGGTCTCTGCAGCACTAGATTCTCTGCTGTCTTCTATGTATGCTTTTTTTGAACCCAGTCTTTAATGACTATTAGTCTAAATTCTTGTTCATTTATATTGTTTATATCTATTTTGATCAATTCTTTAGCTTTCCATTTCATCCTGGAATTTCTTTTGAGGAGAATTCTTCCATTTTGTCATGTTGGCTGACATTTTGTCATGTTTTTTCTCCCTTATGTGTTTTCAAAGCTTGTTATTTGCCCTGCACCTGTGAGCACTACTATATTAAAGAAGGGTCATACACTGTCCAGGGTCTGACCCTTCAGGAGGTGTTTTTTTGGAGAGGGTTACTTGCTCTGTTGTTGTGACTCTGGTTGCTTTATCTCCCTACTCATAGTGATGTTTTGGGCCCTCCACCAGGTGAGCTTTGATTTGTTTAGTAGCCCTGGAAAAGAAAACAAACAAAACAACCCCCCCCCCCCCCAAAAGAAACACCAGCTACAGCAAAACAGTGGGATGGGGGCATTGTTGATGAAAGAGGCCTTATCCCATACAAGAGAGAAATGACAGGGGCAAGGAAGAAGAAAAGAAAAGAAAATGACCAGGGAGAGAAACTATAAGACTTAATCCATGGGGGAGAGGGGGGGAGGGAGAGAGAAATAAAGGAGGTATAGAAGAGGTGTAAAGAAAATAGATTAAATATGTCTGTTTAAACAAACCAACAACCAGAGTAACCAGGCTAGAGGAAGGAAGAAATTAGAAGGAGAATAGGAAGAAAAAAATATATAATAAGAATTGTCAAAGAAAGAAATCAGGAAATGCAAAATCACTAGGTGCCTTGGAACCAGAGGCAGTGCTGGTCTGGCGGAGGGACTGTCTGGTTGGTCAGTGTCAATCCCGCTCCAGCAGGTAGGCAGTTAGCAGGTGCTGAGGGCCGTGGTTTGTTGTGGATGGGTCCCATCTCCCCTGTGGGCCTGCTGTCCTTTACCTGAAGCCCCACCTTGTTTGTGATGGGGAGAAAAATGGCAACCCCCCCACCCCCTCCATAGACCGAGTGTCCCAAAACAGTGATCAGTCTGTCCTCACTGTTCTGCGGGCGTGGACGAGGGGTTTGTCCCGCTCTGATGACTCCTGTGCCTCCCTGGTGCTCTGCTGTTAAACCCCCATGTCTTAAAGGATCCTGCTCCATCCACTCTGACTGGGAAATGCTGCCCTGCACCCTGATATATGGCCTCTGGCTGGTGGGCGCTGGCAGTCTTTGTCCTTTGAGTAGTTATACACCTTCTTCCCACAGCACTCCAGGAAGGAGGTTGCTTTCTCCCACTGTGCGGACTGCCTCTCTGAACTAGTTACCCAGACTGGGGCTGCCTTCCTTCCTCCCCAGGTGTGGGAACAGGGCTGCTATCCCAGTTGGAGAAGGCCCCGCAGTTAGAGATTGGATCTTTTTCCATCCGGGTAGGTGTTTTTTTTCTTGTCCAGATACAGCCCTGCGCTTCTCCAGCCTCTCTTTCTCTTCCCTTTGTCTCTCCGCAGAAGGGGATCCCTCTCACCTGTGGCCCATCAGGTTGTCCCCGTGGGCCCCAGAAGATTTTTGTCTGTCACTCTGCAGCCCAGACTCATGGAATTCAAAGTCGTTTGGCCTCAACACTGCTGTGTTTGAGGGACTAGGGAATTTTGGGTCCCCTACTTTTCTGCCATGTTGGATTTCTACTTCTTAGTTTATTCTAAGGAAAATGCCGTTTCCTACTTCTGGAATAAACATTGTCAGCTGCTTTCCTGGAGAATATTAAGTAACTTCTATATTCTCCCTTGGTTTCCCTATTTCATTGAGCTATCTATAGTGTATCTGAGTAAAGTCTTCTCCAGTAACTTACTGCATTGTTTTGAATGTTGAATGTATCCACTTTCGTGGCTTTCTTCACTGACACAAATTCTGTATTCCATAAGTTTTTTCCACCTATGTTTGAGGGTATGGTAGAAATGCTTCAGATGTATGTATGATAAGAAGTTTTTTCAGATGTTTATATTTACTGTGTTACATCAATTCTGAGACATTTTAATGTCTGAAATAGGTATATGTCATACAGTTTAATGGTAGTGTTCAGTTTTTTAAAAAATTATTTATTGGGGCATCTGGTAGTTTAGTCAGTTAAACGTCAGACTCTTGATATCGGCTCAGGTCATGATCTCATGGTTCATGAGATCAAACTTGTCCTGCTCTGTGCTAACAGCCTGGAGCCTACTTGGGATTCTTCCTCCCCCTCTTTTCTCTCTATCCCTTCCCTGATCACACACCTGCTCTCTCTGAAAATGAAGAATAAACTTAAATCATTTATTTATTTTTTGGGGGAGGGAGAGAGTGAGCATAAGTGTGATAGAGGGGCAGAGGGAAAGGGAGAGCAGACAATCTTTTTTTTTTTTTTTAAGTTTTATTTATTTATTTTGAGAGAGCGGCTTGATCTCACAATAGTGAGATCATGACCTAAGCCGAAATCAAGAGTCAGATGCTTAACCAACTGAGCCACCCAGACTCCCCTTTAATTTCTTTTTTTCTTTTTTTTTTTAAATTTTAATGTTATATTTATTTCTGAGAGAGAGAAAGACAACATGAGCAGAGGAGGGTCAGAGAGAGAGGGAGACACAGAATCCGAAACAGGCTCCAGGCTCTGAGCTGGCTGTCAGCACAGAGCCCAACACGGGGCTCGAATCCACGAACCATGAGATCTTGACCTGAGCTGAAGTCGGTCGCTCAACTGACTGAGCCACCCAGGTGCCCCTCCCCTTTAATTTCTTAATAATGATTCATCATATAGTTTACGCTGTCTTAGATTTGATGAAAGAAAATATTTAAAGTCTATTTAAAAACATCTAGTGAGGTGAATATATACCAGATTTTAAAGTACAAGGTTCTACAAATATGTCAATATATGTTCTCATTTCTTAAAAAAATTTTTTTTTTTAATGATTACTTATTTTTGAGAGACAGAGTGTGAGCAGGGGAGGGGCAGAAAGAGAGGGAGACGCAGAACCTGAAGTAGGCTCCAAGCTCTGAGCTGTCAACACAGAGCCGGACATGGGGCTGGAACTTATGGACTGTGAGATCATGATCTGAGCCAAAGTCAGATATTTAACCAACTGAGTCACCTAGGTGCCCCAATATGTTCTCATTTCTTAATTGAATATTGAGAAATTGTTATGAATTTAAACTTTAAATATTTCTAGTGAAATAATTTTTAATCCGCGATTTCTTGAAATAGAGAAAAATTAAAATTACTGTACATGATATATCTTTATTTCGGCAAAAGAATATTCTTATTTTTGGGCAGCCTGCGTGGCTCATTCAGTTGAGTGTCTGACTCTCTATTTCAGCTCAGGTCATGACCTCATGGTTTGTGAGTTTGAGCCCCACTTCGGGCTTCGGGCTCGAATCGCAGTGTGGAGACTGCTTGGGATTCTTTCTCTCCCTCCTCCCCACCTCCCATCCCACTGTGTGTGTGTGTGTGTGTGTGTGTGTGTGTGTGTGTGTGTGTGTGTGTGTGTGTGTGTGTGTCTTTCTGAAAATAAACAGAATATTTTGACTTTTTCCTGTGACTTATCTGTAAATATTTTTATTATTAGATCAGTATTTGTGTCTGTTCATACTGTCTGACGAATGTTCAGTTCTAAAGTGTTTTAAATGTAATTTATATGCCTTGATGTCAGTCATGCTGTATTCTTGACATTTTTGACATCATTCTTGATGATATTATTTATAGTGGGATTGTAATTGTTGGTTTTAAAAAAGCTAGTAGGGATTATAGGCCCATTTAGAATTGTGGAATGTGTTTTCCTGAGTGAAGAACTGTGAATAAAGATTAATGATTCATTCAGATTTATTCCTTTGCTGAAAGAATGGTCAGAGCTAATTCAATGACAGGCCTACTCAGCTTGGAATTCCACCGATGGTTGCCTGGAAGAGACAGTAAGTATACATAGTCCAAAGTATAGGGTAGTAAAGTGATCACACTGGATGACTTCATTTGCTTTTCTAAAATATTCTGCTATTAACATCGTAAGGTAAAAAGGCCTAGTGAGTAAAGCACCAATTGTAGGTTATCTTTGGGTCCATATAGTTGAACATTTAAAAGTTTCTGATAAGTATGACCAATGTGTATGAGTTGTTATTAGATCTGTTTTTCATTTATACAGCTAATATTCATGTACTCTATTTTTCTTTTTAGCTTTTTATTTTAATTCCAGTTAGTAAACATACAGGGTTGTATTAACTTTAGGTGTACAATATGGTGATTCAACACTTCCTTCTTTTTTTTTTTTTTTTTTTTACAAATAGTTTATTGTCAAATTGGTTTCCATGTAACACCCAGAGCTCATCCCCACAAGTGCCCTCCTCCATTCCCATCTCCCCCTTCCCCCCCCACATCCATCAGTCCTCAGTTTGTTTCTCAGCATTCAAGAGTCTCTCATGGTTTGCCTCTCTCCCTTTCCCTCCCCATTTCCCCCCTTCTTCTCCTCCATGGTCCTCAGTTAAGTTCCTCCTAATCCTTCTATACGTGCACACATATGATATTTGTCCTTCTCTGCCTGACTTATTTCGCTCAGCATAACACCGTCAAGGTCCATCCATGTTGCTACACATGGCCAGATTTCATTGTTTCTCATTGCCATGTAGTATTCCATGGTATAGATAAACCACATCTTCTTGATCCATTCATCTGTTGATGGACACTTAGGCTCTTTCCATGTTTTAGCTATTGTGGAGAGTGCTGCTATGAACATTGGGGTACATGTGCTCCTATGCATCAACATTTCTGTATCCCTTGGGTAAATTCCTAGCAGTGCTATTGCTGGGTCATAGGGGAGTTCTATTGTTAGTTTCCTTAGGAACCTCCACACTGTTTTCCAGAGGGGCTGTACCAGTTTACATTCCCACCAACAGTGTAGGAGGGTGCCCGTTTCTCCACATCCTCGCCAGCATCTAGAGTCTCTGATTGGCTCATTTTAGCCACTCTGACTGGCGTGAGGTGGTATCTCAGTGTGGTTTTGATTTGTATTTCCCTGATGAGGAGGGATGCTGAGCATCGTTTCATGTGTCTGTTGGCCATCTGGATGTCCTCTTTGGAGAAGTGTCTGTTCATATCTTCTGCCCATTTCTTCACTGGGTTGTTTGTTTTTCGGCGTGTAGTTTGGTGAGTTCCTTGTAGATTCTGGATATCAACCCTTTATCTGATATGTCATTTGCACCTATCTTTTGAATGGGATCCGTTTCTTGATTTGTCTTTCTGTTGCTTCATTGTTGGTGTATAAAAATGCAACCGATTTCTGTACATTGATTTTGTACCCTGCAACTTGGCTGAATTCTTTTTTTTTTTTTTTAATATTTTTATTTATTTCTAGGAGAGAGAGAGAAAGAGACAGCGTGACAGGGGAGGGTCAGAGAGAGAGGGAGACACAGAGTCTGAAACAGGCTCCAGGCTCTGAGCTGGCAGTCAGCACAGAGCCTGACGCAGGGCCCGAACCCACGAACCGCAAGATCATGACCTAAGTGAAAGTCGGACGCTTAACTGACTAAGCCACCCAGGCGATTGGCTGAATTCTTAGATCAATTCTAGTAGGCTTCTGGTGGAGTCTCTCAGGTTTTCGATGTAGAGTATCATGTCATCTGCGAAAAGTGAAAGTTTGACTTCCTCTTTGCCAATTCTGATGCCTTTGATTTCCTTTTGTTGTCTGATGGCTGATGCTAGGACTTCCAGCACTATGTTAAACAACAGTGGTGAGAGTGGACATCCCTGTCGTGTTCCTGATCTCAGGGGAAAGCTCTCAGAATTTCCCCGTTGAGGATGATGTTAGCTGAAGGCTTCTCATAGGTGGCTTTTATGATGTTTAAGTAGGTTCCTTCTATCCCGACTTTTTCTAGAGTCTTTATTAAGAAGAGATGCTGTATTTTGTCAAATGCTTTTTCTGCATCTATTGACAGGATCATATGGTTTTTATCTTTTCTTTTATTGATATGATGTATCACATTGATTGATTTGCGAATGTTGAACCAGCCCTGTAACCCAGGAATGAATCCCACTTGATCTTGGTGGATGATTCTTTTTATGTGCTGTTGGATTCGATTTGCAAGGATCTTGTTGAGGATTTTTGCATCCGTATTCATCAAGGATATTGGCCTGTAGTTCTCTTTTTTTTGCTGGATCTCTGTCTGGCTTTGGAATCAGAGTGATACTGGCTTCATAAAATGAGTCTGGGAGTTTTCCTTCGGTTTCTATTTTTTGGAATAGCTTGAGAAGAATTAGGATTAATTCTGTTTTAAATGTCTGGTAGAATTCCCCAGGGAAACCATCAGGTCCCGGGCTCTTATTTGTTGGGAGATTTTTGATCACTGATTCGATTTCTTCACTCGTTATGGGTCTGTTCAGGTTTTCTGTTTCTTCTCGTGTGAATTTTGGTAGTGAGTATGTGTTTAGGAATTTATCCATTTCTTCTAAGTGGTCCAATTTGTTGGCATACAATTTTTCATAGTGTTTCCTGATAATTGCTTGTATTATTGAGGGGTTGGTTTTAATAAGTTCATTTTCATTCATCATTTTGTCTATTTGGGTGCTCTCTCTTTTCTTTTTGATAAGTCTGGCTAGAGGTTTGTCAATTTTGTTTATTTTTTCAAAAAACTGACTCTTGGTTTCATTGGTCTGTTCAATTGTTTCTTTGGTCTCTATGTTGTTTATTTCTGCTCTAATTTTTACTGTTTCTCTTCTTCTACTGGGTTTAGGGCGTTCTTGTTGCTCTGCCTCTAGTTCCTTTAGGTGAGCTGTTAGATTTTGCACTTGCGCTTTTTCTAATCTCTTGAAATAGGCCTGGAGAGCAATGTACTTTCCTCTTAGGAGTGCCTTTGCCGCATCCCATAGATTTTGGATTGTTGTGTTTTCATTTTCATTTGTTTCCATATATTTTTAAATTTCATCTCTAATTGCCTGATTGGCCCATTCATTCTTTAGTACGGTGTTTTTTAACCTCCATATTTTTGGAGTTTTCCAGACTTCTTCTTGTAACTGATTTCAAGTTTCAAAGCATTGTGATCTGACAGTGTGCATGGTATGATCTCAGTTCTTTTATATTTATTGAGGGCTGCTTTATGTCCCAGTATGTGGTCTATCCTGGAGAATGTGCCTTGCTCACTTGAGAAGAAAGTAAATTCCCTGGCCTCAGGATGTAAAGTTCTAAATATATCTGTCGGATCCATCTGGTCCAATGTGTCTTTCAAGTCCATTATTTCTTTAGTGATTTTCTGTCTGGTTGGTCTATCCATTACTGTAAGTGGAGTATTAAAGTCCCCTGCTATTAGCACATTCTTATCTATAAGCTTGTTTCTGTTTGTGATTAATTGTTTTAGATATTTAGGTGCTCCCTTGTTTGGTGCGTAGACATTTATGATAGTTCTTCCTGATGGATGGACCCTGTAATGGTGATTCAACACTTCCATATGTCACCAAGTGCTCATCATGACAAGTGCATCCTTAATCCCCATCATTTATTTCACCCCTCCGCACACCCTCCTTTCCTCTGGTAACCATCAGTTTATTTTCTATAGTTAAAGACTCTGTTTCTTGATTTTCTTCTCTTTTTTACTTCCCTTTTGCTTGTTTCTGAAATTCCACATAATAAGTGAAGTCATTTGGTACTTGTCTTTCTTTGACTTACTTGCTTTACTTAGCACAATAGTCTCTGGCTCCACATTGTTGCACATGGCAAGATTTCATTCTTTTTTATGGCTGAATAATATCACATTACCTCTCTCTCTCTCTTACATTTTCTTTATCCATTCGTCAGTTGTTGGACACTTGGGCTTTTCTGTATCTCAGCTATTGTAATTAATGATGCCATAAACATAGGGGTTCATGTATCCCTTTGAATTGGTGTTTTTGTATTCTTTGGGTAAATACCCGGTAGTGTGACTGCTGATCATAGGATAGTCCTATTTTTAACTGTTAGAGGAACCTCTGTACCATACTGTTTTCCAGAATGGCTACAGCAGTTTATATTCCCGCCAACAGTGCAGGAGAGGTTTTCTCCGTATCCTCATCAACACCTGTTGTTTCTTTTTTTGCCAACTTTGGCCATTCTGACAGTCATGAGGTGATCTCTAATTGTACTCTGATTTGCATTTTTCTGATGGGAAGTGATGTTGAGCATCTTTTCGTGTGTCTGTTGGCCATCTGTATGTTTTCTTTGGAGAAATGGCTTTTCATGTTTCTATCCAATTTTTTTGAATTTTATTTATTTTGAGAGAGAGAGAGCAAGCGTGTGTGCACGCGCACACATGGGGGAGGAGCAGAGAGAAACTCTCAAGCAGGCTCTGTGCTGTCAGTGTGGAGCCTGACTTGAGCTTCATCCCACCAACCCCAAGATCATGATCTGAGCTGAAATCGAGAGTCGGAAGCTTACCTGACTAAGCCACCCAGGCATCCTCTTCTGTCTACTTTTAAATTGGATTAGAGTAAAATCTTGGTTTATAAGCATAATTCATTCTGGAAATATGCTTGTAATCCAAAGCACTTATATATCAAAGCAAATTTCAAGAATCATTGTCTCAGTTGTGATTATGTGATATAAGGTGTCATGTACTACTTGTATTGCAAGAGATCGCTCTTGTGATTCCTTCAGTTTTGTTTTTCCTTTTCAAGATTGCTTTGACTATTCAGGGTCTTTTGTGGTTCCATACTAATTTCATAATTGTTTGTTCTAATTCTGTGAAAAGTGCTGTTGGTATTTTTATAGGAATTGCATGTAGATTGCTTTGGGTAGTATAGACATTTTAACAGTATTTGTTCTTCCAATCCATAAGCAGGGGATGTCTTTCTGTTTCTTTGTGTTGTCTTCAATTTCTTTCATCAGTGTTTTATAGCTTTCATGGTACAGGTCTTTCACTTCTGTGGTTAGGTCTATTCCTAGGTATCTTGTTATTTTTGGTGCAGTTGTAAATAGGATTGTTTTCTTAATTTCTTTTTCTGCTGCTTCATTATTTGTGTATAGAAATGCAACAGATTTCTGTATATTGATTTTATTTCTTGTGACATTACTAAATTCATTTATTAGTTCTAGCAGTTTTTTGGTGGAGTCTTTCGGGTTGTCTCTGCAGAGTATCATGTCATCTGCAAATAATGAAAGTTTTACTTCTTCCTTACCAGTTTGGTTGCCTTTCATTTCTTTTTGTTGTCTGAGTGCTGTAGCTAGGACTTCCAGTACTATCTTAAATAACAGTGGTGAGAGTGGACATCCTTGTCTTCTTCCTGACCTCAGGGGAAAAGCTCTCAGTTTTTCCCCCATTAAGGATGATGTTAGCTGTGGGATATAATTCATGTATTTTAAAATGATTTTATATAATATTTTACATATATGATAGTTACCTCAATGCATGCCAATCTAAGTTTTTGCACTGCTAAACATTTCTCTCCAGACTTTTCCACCTGCCTCACCTTTATTTATCTATTGCTAAATAGCAAATCACTTCAAAACTTAGTGGCTTCAAATAGTGATTTGTTCTTTCTCATGATTTCTGATTGACTGGGTGGTTCTGCTGGCGTCACATGATGAGACCTGTTGCCCAGGTGCCTTGATTCAATGAGGAGTGGCCATTCCCTGGCCTGTTTGACTTCTTCATATCCTGGTAGTATCTTAATTGGTGGTTGACTCCCAGGAGAGTTAAACAGAAGCTACCAGGCCTTTGAGAACACTATTCCCACAGCTGTATCAGCTTCTTCCATATTCTGTCAAAAAAAGTGGCAAGGTCACGGGGATGGGAGATAGCCTGTATTCCTTCATGGGGGTAGGAGGCTGTGCCTGGAGGGAGAAAAATTGTTCATAGCTGTTTGGAGGCAGTCTACACTGCTTGTGTTAATGTTCTTGAAGGTGAATTTCACAAAGTGGAATTTGAAGTCAAAGTATATGAATAAAAATTCTTGTTATATTTTGTCAAATTACCTCTTGAGCAAGGTAGAACTGATTTCCAAGCATGTATAATTATGTATAAAAAATTTCCCATAATTTTACCAGTATCGTGTTTAGCATGTTTCAAGTTAAATTTTTGATGGGTGTATAATTTCATTATACATATATACATTTCATTATACATATATACATATTTCATTATATATTATACATAAACACACTTTTTTTACAAATGTGCATTTGTGCATTTTTTTTACAAATTTTCTTATTTTGCTTTCTTGTTTTATCATTTGTATTACATGTCTAAATACATATAATCCAGTTAGTGTCATAAATATGTGTGTGGCCATTTACTGCTTGTTCAAGGAACTGGTTATGTTAGCAGGTTTGATAATGATTTTATTTTTTAATTTTTTTCAAATTTTTGTTTAAATTCTAGTTAGTTAACATGCAGTGCAATATCGGTTTCAGGAGTAGAATTCAGTGATTTATCACTACATTCAACACCTAGTGCTCATCACAAGTACCTTCCTTAATACCCGTCACCTGTCTAGTCCACCCCCTACCCACTTCCCTCCATCAGTCCATAGTTTATTCTCTATCATTAAGAAACTCAGACCTGAGCTGATGTTGAACACTTAACCAACTGAGCCACTAAGAGATTCTTAATGATAGAGAACAAACTGGGCATTGGGCTCTGCTGACAGCTCAGAGCCTTGTTTCCCTCCCCTTCCCGCTTCCTTTCCATATGTAATCTGTTTTGTTTCTTAAATTCCACATGAGTGTAATCATATATTTCCCTTTCTCTGACTTATTTCAGTTAACATGATAGATTCTAGCCCCATCCACATCATTGCAAATGGCAAGATTTCACTCTTTGATAGTGGAGTAATATTTCCTTTTGTGTATTTTTACCACATTTTCTTTATGCTATCCATTCATCAGTTGGCAGACTTTTCGGCTCTTTCCAAAGTTTGGCTATTGTCAATAGTGCTGCTATAAACACGGGTGCAGTACCTCTCTGAATTTGTATTTTTGTATCTTTTGGATAAATACCTACTAGTGCAATTGCTGGATTGTAATATAGTTCTACTTTTGACTTTTTGAAGAACATCCATACTGCTTTCCAGAGTGGCTGCACCAGTTTGCATTCCCAACAGTGTAAGAGGGTTCCCCTTTCTCTGCACCCTCACTAACATCTGTTGTTTCCTTTATTGTTAATTTTAGCCATTCTGACAGGTGGGAGGTGATAGCTCATTGTAGTTTTGATTTTTATTTCCCTGATTATGAGTGATGTTGAGAATGTTTTCAAGTGTCTTTAGCCGCCTGGATGACTTCTTTTGAAAAAGTGTCTACTCATCTCTTCTGCCCATTTCTTAACTGGGTTGTTTTTTGGATGTTGAGTTTCATTAAGGTTTTTTTTTATAGATTTTGGATACTAACCCTTTATCAGATATGCCTTTGGCAAATATCTCCTCCCATTCCATAGGCTGCCTTTTAGTTTTTTTTTTTTTTTAATGTTTTTATTTATTTCTAGGAGAGAGAGAGAGACAGCGTGAGCAGGGAAGGGTCAGAGAGAGAGGGAGTCACAGGCTGAAACGGGCTCCAGGCTCTGAGCTGGCAGTCAGCACAGAGCCCGACGTGGGGCTTGAACCCACGAACCGCGAGATCATGACCCAAGCGAAAGTCGGACGCTTAACCGACTAAGCCACCCAGGCGCCCCGGCTGCCTTTTAGTTTTGTTGATTGTTTCCTTCACTGTGCTTCAGAAGCTGTTTATCTTCAAGTCCCAGTAGTTCATTTTTGCTTTTGTTTCCCTTAACCTTCAATGACTAGTAAGAAGTTGCTGCAGCTGAGGTCAAAGAGGTTGCTGCCTGTGTTCTGTAGAATTTGATGGTTTCCTGTCTCACATTTACTTCCTTCATCCGTTTTGAATTTTTGTGTATGGTATACGAAAGTGGTTTAATTTTATTTTTCTACATGTCGCCGTCCAGTTTTCCCAGCACTGTTTGTTGAAGAGATGATCAACATTGGATGTTCTTTCCTGCTTTGTCAAAGATGAGTTGACCATATAGTTGGTTCATTTCTGGGTTTTCTATTCTGTTCCATTGATCTATATGTCTGTTTTTATGCCAATACCATACTACCTGATGACTAGAGCTTTGTAGTAATATAGCTGGAAATTCGGAATCGTGATATCTCTAGCTTGTCCCCCGCACCCTCCCGCAGGATTGCTTTGGCTATTTGGGGTCTTCAGTGGTTTTATACAAATTTTAGAATTGTTCTAGCTCTGTGAAAAATGCTGGTGTTACTTTGATACGAATTGCATTAAATGTGTAGATTACTTTGGGTAGTATAGACATTCTAACAGTGTTTACTTTTCCAGCCTATAAGCATGTAGTGCTTTTCCATTTCTTTGTGCCCTCTTCAATTTCTTTCATAAGTCATCTATAGTTTTCATAGTATATATATCCTGTTTCATATGTGCATGTATCTGTTTGGGGGGCTCCCCGCCATTAGTCTGTTGATTTCTGCACTAATTTCACATTATCTTAGTTTCTTTGGCTGATGAGAAAATCTTAATATCTAAGGAAACTATTCCTTCTGTTTTCTTTTTCTTTAAAAAATTTTCTCCAAACTCTTGCCAGAAGAATATTAGAACTGTTTGTCAAGTTCCAGGAACAATGCTATTTGAATTTCAGTAAATTGAAAGAATCTATAGATTAATTTGAGTACTTAACCTTTGCAATGTTTGTCATGTAGGCAGATTGCTTTATTTATTCAGGTTTTTGATGTTCTTTACTTATATTTTGTAATTTTTCTCCACTGACATCTTACATATTTTCACCCAGAAACCCTGGATGGTTTCTGTTCTTTATGGTGCATCTGGCAGGTTTCTTCTCTTAGTAGACTTTCCTTGTCCATTCTTTTGGGGTAAGTTGTCCTTTATAGATGCTTCCAGAGGATTTTTCACATTGTATTGTGCCGTCTCTTTATTCATCTTCCTGTCCTAGATTGTAAGCTTCTTGAGAGCAAATTAAGCTTTTAGTCCTCCTGGTTTCAGGTGCCTTTCAGTAACTGCATGTAGTGGTAGTCAGTTGCATATTGAGTGAAGGCATGAATGACTACAGTAATGAATGGATGACAGAATATAGGTCTCCTGATACTTTGCTGTTTTACGTGTGTTCCTCTACATGGTATTTTCATAATTTTATTTTTTTGTCCCATTAAGATAACAATGTTAAAACCAAATATTTGACTCTTAAATTTCTGAAAAAGTAAGTTATTATTCACATCGCTTTTATAAATGCTCTTATTAATTTATGATTTTAAGTGCTGCAAAACTATAAATTTCTTGGACTTAAATTTTAATACTTTCTTTACAATATTTTTGCTTATATGGCAAATTTCAACAATGAGTGGGTTTTGGTAAATATCTGTTGTAACTTGTACATATTCTGTAGCCTTCCTGCATTTTTTTTTTAATCCATTGGGCTTCTATTTTTATTTTTTTAATTTTAGAGAGGGGGAGAGAGCACAAGCAGGAAGAGGGGAAGAAGGACAGAGAGAATCTTTAAAAAGCAGGCTCCACTCTTAGTGCTGAGCTGGATGTGGGGCTAGATCTCACAGCCCCTGGGATCATGACCTGAGCCCAAACCAGGAGTCAGACATTCAGCTGACCAATGCCCTCAACCCAGGCACCCCTTCCGTTCTTTTTTAAGTTTTCTGGATTTTGGGGTGCCCAGAGGCTCAGTTGGTAGAGCATGTGACTCTTGATCTTGGGGTCATGAGTTCAAGCCCCACACTGGACATATAGCTTACTTTAAAAGAATAAAAATGAATAAAATTTTTGGGATTTTGAGATGCACTGTATAG
Organism: Proteles cristata cristata; assembly: GCA_017311185.1. Taxonomy (NCBI): domain Eukaryota; kingdom Metazoa; phylum Chordata; class Mammalia; order Carnivora; family Hyaenidae; genus Proteles; species Proteles cristata. The sequence continues at coordinate 164,940 of JAESUZ010004333.1, read as the reverse complement.
TGACAGTTTGTACCTGTGCTGGGAAAGCTGATTTTTAGTTTTGACTAAGCTACTAGCTTGCAGTGGTCTTGGTCTTTATAAAATGTTGATTAGCTGTCCATCATACCTCAAAAAGACTTTTTACTTTCAGATAGATGGCAGTATGAGAAAGTAATTTGAAAAATACAAAATGCTCTGTTATTTCCACGGATAGGAGTATTTTGTTTTGAGCACACCCAGTATGTGACATATGGAAAGATTCTTTTTTTTTCCTGTAATGTTTATTTATTTGCTTTGAGAGAGAGAGAGTATGCGCATGCATGCAGGAGCGCCGGCCCCTGCGAGCAGAGAGGGCCAGAGAATCCCAGGCAGGCTCTGTGTAGTTTATTTCATTGATAGAGGTATTTTCCTTTAATTTTTGAGTAGGTTGATTCCCTTAGTCAAGCCTCCCTACCTGTTCCCCCCAAACAAGACTAATATTATTCATTGGGGCATTTTAAGATGGCCCTTGATTATGTTTGCCATAGAAATAAGATTGTAGGTAGGGGGAAAATGGAAGTTACAAAAGTATGAGTCATGAAGTCATTTTGGAGAAAAAAGCATGGATACCGTATATTTTGTATGGAAAATAATCTGAAGGGAAATACACTAAAATAGTAACAATAATTATTTTTGAATTTTAGGGACTTTTGTACATCTTAGACTGTTCACTGTTCACTGTCAGGTAGATACTACCTCTTGTCTTTTTTTGTGTCATTTTAGAACTTTCTTAATTTAGATGATTAATTGCAAACTGATAGTGAATTCGTTTTGCTATTGTTTCTCATGTTTGTATGGCTGGATGGATAGATATTATTACTAGTCAGGGTCTTAGACTTTTTTCCTTGTAACTTGAAAAGGGTAAAAATTTATGAGTTAAAATTAAGAAGTCTTTTTCCTTAAGAAAAAAAAAAAAAAAGAAGAAGTCTTTTTCCTTAATAAACATTGCATGGCAAGATTGATTCTAGTCCTAATTTGGCAGTCTGTATACCTTTATTTTTGGATCATGGGAATTAAAGGCAAGTGATATGCAATTTGATATCCTTCACATTTAAAACTGGAAGCATGTTTTTTAGGCTGTTTGCATTCGGAGTTTTGGTTATGAATGTCATTATTTTTGGTCTTATTTCCCAGGAATGCAGATTCTTGTAATGTACTAAAGAGGAAACTAGATTAGTGGAAAAGCCTAGAGAAGGTTTTTGACTTGGTGTGTCAATAGTTAAGTGATTTTAGGATTATCACCCAACTTTTACTGGTGATAATTTTATTTCCTCTAAAGTGTTAGGTTTTCGGGGCACCTGGGTGGCTCAGTCGGTTAAGCATCCGACTTCAGCTCAGGTCGTGATCTCATGGTTCGTGGGTTTGAGCCCCACGTTGGACTCTCTGCTGACAGCTAGCTCAGAGCCTGGAGCCTGTTTCAGATTCTGTGTCTCCCTCTCTCTCTGACTCTCTCCTTCTCACGCTGTCTCTCTCTCTCTCTCTCTGAAATAAATAAAAACGTTAAAAAATTTTAAATTGTTAGGTTTTGGACTGGATGATCTTTGGTTTTCTTATGGACCAAAAGTTGACTCTTTTTTAAAAGTTTCAGCTTTTAAAAGAAAGGGTGGATTTACGGGTTACTCTTGTTTTTTTTTTTTCTTTTAATGAAGATCCAAGGCTAACAATAAAATAGTTTAAACTTAACAACACACACAGACATATAGGAAAAAGACAAGCAGAACTATAGAAAAAGGCTCATATATGGCGAGAGATCCAGAGGGAGCTTCAGTACACGCTTCAGTTTTCATAGAGCAACATCCCCATCTGGTGGCCTTTATTTCTTCACAGACATTGGTTGGGTGAAATAAAACCAGAGTACTGTACCCCTGAATTTGAAAATATGACTCAGTGTTTTTTGTATTCTTTTTTGTCTTATACGTTAAAAGCAGAATTATCTTAGCTGCTATAATTTTTTAAATGTTAACATTGTCAGTAATTACCTGTTAATCTTAAAATTATTTCCCAAAAAAGTAATATAAAGAAATAGCGAAAAGTTTAGCAATAACTAGGTTTATCCCTTTAAGGTACTTATATAAAAAGAAACCTTATAGTTTCACTTTGTAGTTTTGGATGCTCATAAAGGTCACTTGATTGAGCTGTTTATAAATAGGCAACAAAATTCAGTGCAAATTTAGAATAATTCTTGGGGAATGACTTCATAATGGTAAGGATAATCACGCTGATTTAAGGTTATTTTATTCTTTTTTTTTTTTAATGTTTTATTTATTTGTAGGAGAGAGAGAGAGACAGCGTGAGCAGGGGAGGGTCAGTTAGAGAGGGAGTCACAGACTGAAACAGGCTCAAGGCTCTGAGCTGGCAATCAGCACAGAGCCCGATGCGGGGCTTGAACCCACGAACCGCGAGATCATGACCTAAGCGAAAATCGGACGCTTAACCGACTAAGCCACCCAGGCGCCCCGATTTAAGGTTATTTTAGAAAGGAATTCAGTAGCAGTGTATTGTGGAGGTCATGACAATATAACTACAGGAAAATAGCAGCTGTCCTGATGTTAGGTGAATAGAAACTTAAAGCTTAGGGTACAGCTTCTAGGGGCCACCCTACAGTTTTGTACAAAAAGCTTTTATTCTCACATAGCCCAGATGGAGGTGAATGAAAGTTTTATGTAATTCTGTCTAATACAAACACTAAAATGATCATCATAGTAAACATTTATTGTATTTGAGATGGATTACCTTGTTCATTTAAAACAATTTTTTAAATGTTTTATTTATTTCTGAGAGAGAGACAGGGTGAGCAGGGAAGGGTCAGAGAGAGAGGGAGATAGAGAATCTGAAACAGGCTCCAGGCTCTTGAGCTGGCTGTCAGCAGAAAGTCCAACGTGGGGCTCAAACCCACGAACCATGAGATCACGACCTGAGCTGAAATCGGATGCTTAACAGACTGAGCCACCCAGGCACCCTTACCTTGTTTAATTAAAAAAAATTTTTTTAATGTTTTATTTATTTCTGAGAGAGAGAGACAGACAGACAGACAGTGTGAGAAGGGGAGGGTCAGAGAGAGGGAGACACAGCATCTGAAACCGGCTCCAGGCTCTGTCTGAACTGGCTGTCAGCATAGAGCCTGACGCGGGGCTCAAACCCACAAACTGTGAGATCATGACCTGAGCTGAAGTCCGACGCTTAACCGACTAGTCACCCAGGTGACTCTGCCTTGTTTAATTTCGACAGTGATTCTGTGAGGTAGGATGAAAAAACAGGGCTGGGAGTCACATGTCAAGTGGTTAGCAGAACTGGACTTCTGGGAAGGCTGATTCCTGGATCTGTGACAGAATACGCTACTTGCATAGTTTGTACTGCTATGCAACGATGTAAAAGTGGCTTTGGTCTAGAAAATTGGACTTTAGTACTGGATCTGCCTCTTACAGCTGTATGACCTTGGGTAGGTCACATAACTTCTTCATAACCCCAATTTCCACAACTGTAAAATGGGTGCTTCTAGAATTAAAGGAGAGAATATGTCTAAAGTAGAACAATATATGTTCAACAAATGGTTATTAATAATCATAGTAGTTGAAATAATGACTATTTTTGTTTTTTGTGATTTGTGAAAGCTCTATAATTTCTGCAGTCAAATGCTCAAACCCTGAGCTATACCCCCTAAAGCTCTATATTTCTGTGGCCCAGGATTTTTATACATTCTTTAAATGAAGCACAGTGCATAAAATGGCTAGTGTTCTTTTAATTTACAGTATTTTTATTGCTTTTTTGTTATATGTCCTGCAAGATTACTGTGAATTAGTAAGTGATGGATGTTTTGATTTCACCAAGAGAGAAAAGTTATACAAAATGATGACTTTAGAAAAAATATCACCAAAAAAAAATTTAAAACACTAAGAACTGTCACTTCTTTCTGCTTCATAGTCATGTGTGTGCATGAGGGAGAGGGTGCACGACCACACATGCACCAGCTCCAGAGCCAAAGAGAGAGGCTTCTGAGGGTGTTTACTTAATTTTTCCAAGACTTGTTGGTGGGGCTGGAGGATATTTCAGTGTAGATACTTTTGAGAGCATGAAAGACCACAAGGTCCATCCTTTGAAGAGGTGAGACCAGTAATTGTAGGAAAGGCTGTGTTCATTTGGAAGAATCCTGGTTGGATTCCAGGGGTTGGAAGTCAACAGTCGTGGTGAAGACCAGGTCTGTTGAGAATGAAGGAATGAGAACTGAAATGCTAGGTTCCGGGCAGAGAGGAAGACTTCTGTGGTAACATTTTAGAAAATAAAGTAGGATGATGAAGTCTAAAGAAGGGGCGGTATGTGAAGGGCTAGTGGATCATGAAAAATTTGCTGGGTTGGGCTGAGGGGTGAAGGGCAGGTCCTAAGAAACTGCAATATCCATAAGGAGAGTTATTCTCAAATCAAGGAACTCCCCAAGTGATGATGAGGCACTGTGTTCACATGGGAGAGGTAAGACCCTTTTGGCTAGGGATGAGAACAGGAAAGGACACTGACTGGGGCCACGGATGGGGCTGCCTCAGCATTCTTGAAAAAAATTGTTCCCTCTAGTGCTTTTTTAAAGATGGAACATAGTTCTGGTCTTTAAGAAGCATTAGCGAGTACATGTTAATGAATTTGAACTTTCTGGTCATGCCCATTTATTTGATGCAGTGTTCTAGGCTTGGAACAGAAATCTCACTTATGGAAAATATTTATTTTATAATAATTTCCTTGTGATTGATTTATGCCAGGATAACATTGATTTATTAGGAATTTATATACATGTTCTATACTGCAGTTAATATTTGTTACAGTGTTTTCTTTAGTGTTTTCATTTTGAGTGGTTTTTACATTGAGCATTTTCTGGGGCAGAATGCTTAAAGGGAATTTTGACTTTTTGGTAAATAATTTATAAGGTTTAAACTGGAAAAAGCTGAATTTGAATATATGCAACTCTTGTAATTATGGGCTTTTTACATTTACATTGACATTCTTTTGTATAGGAGTTAAAGTTCCTCGTAATTTTCGCTTGTTGGAAGAACTTGAAGAAGGACAAAAAGGAGTAGGCGATGGTACGGTTAGCTGGGGCCTTGAAGATGACGAAGATATGACACTTACAAGGTGGACAGGCATGATTATTGGGCCACCAAGGGTCAGTGCTATAAATTATATATTTTTTCCGTTAATACTTATTGTCATTTTAGAGTAAACATTTTATTTAATATTGTTATTAAAGTAATTATCACTTCTAATTGAAACAATTCCTCCCCTTTAATTCATTTTGTATACATTTATTGATGCTTCCTGTGTGTAGGGTATAATGCTTGATTTTATGGAGGACTGGGGGGAAAAGATTGATATGGTCGTTGCAGTCAAGGTGTTTGCAGTTGAGTAGAGAAGAAAAACTAATTAAAAATGACAGATTCTAAATATGGCAGAGAAAGTTCACTACGGGACTTTAGAATATGTTTCTTCTAGCTGGAATAATTGAGGAAGGCTGAACAGTGGAGGAAGTTGCCTTTGGAATGAGCCTTAAAGGACTGACTGGTAGGATTTCAGAAGGTGGTGATGGGGATGGAGAACATTCCAGATAGAGAGGAGAAAAGGTGAGGAAATGGAGGGGATACTTGGGAAGAGCAAACAGTATATTTTGACGTAACGTGTTACTAACCCGCTCGCTATGTATGTAACCAAGGGTTTCTAAATTGGTTTGTATTAAGTGCACAGTGCTGTTTGCCCTCTTGACATTTGACTTGCCTTGTATATACAATAGGCCTCAATTTCTTTGTTTATAAAATGTAGAGAAAAGCCTATGGTTTTTGCATATTTTCTAGCATTGTTGGCAACAGACCCATTGTATTTTATTTATTTAGGTCTTTCTCAAGTTTATAAAGTGTTATTTTTACTCAAAATCTTTTCCAGACTGGGAAATATTTTTCCACATTTCATTCCTTACTCAAAGATCCCATTTGCTGTACTCCTGGCAGTGAGTCTTTGAAATACATATTGCATAATGTTTTTGACTTGTTGGAAAGAGTACCAGATTGAAGGTTTTCTTTTTTTAGTCTTTGGTTTTATATCCTATTGGCTACCTGATGAGAGCATTTCAACTGTTTTGCTGTTGGGTACAGTTTAGATGGCCTCTTGATTTTTACAAAAGAAAAATGGATCAAGTAATCAGCAATGTTAACTTTAGAGAGTGAATCACCATGTTTTATATTTTCTGATATTTCTTTGCAAAATTTGAGCACACTGCTAGCCTGACAAACTCCCATTTCCTTCTACTGCTTTGATTTTTCCATAAGATACTTGAGGAAGGAAATGTAATATGATGGTTATGATTCTTACTGTGTTTTGTAACTTCATATTTATAATGAAAACCTTGGTTTTCACTGCTTGTGAATATTATTACCATGGTCTGGTTAAAAAAGAAGGTGCTTTAATTATGAACTCTTTATTTCAAGTTTTTATTTATTTATTTTGGGAAAGATAGACAGTGTGAGTGGGGGAGGGAGTGAGAGAGGAAGGAGACAGAGATCCCAAGCAGGCTCTGTGCTGCCAGCACAGAGCCCCACATGGAGCTTGAAGGTGCGAGATCATGACCTGAGCCGAAACCAAGAGTTGGCGCTTAACCAGCTGAGCCACCCAGGCACCCCTAATTTTTTTTTTTTTTAATATTTCATTTATTTCTAGGAGAGAGAGAGACAGCGTGAGCAGGGGAGGGTCAGAGAGAGAGGGAGTCACAGACTGAAACAGGCTCCAGGCTCTGAGCTGGCAGTCAGCACAGAGCCCGACGCGGGGCTCGAACCCACGAACCGCGAGATCATGACCTAAGCGAAAGTCGGACGCTTAACCGACTAAGCCACCCAGGCGCCCCAGGCACCCCTAATTTATGAACATTCTTCTTCTTATTTTTTTTTAATGTCTTTTATTTTGAGAGAGAGACAGAGAGTGAGCAGGGAGGGTCAGAGAGAGAGGGAGTCACAGACTGAAACAGGCTCCAGGCTCTGAGCTGGCAGTCAGCACAGAGCCCTACGCGGGGCTCGAACCCACGAACTGCGAGATCATGACCTAAGCAAAAGTCGGACGCTTAACCGACTAAGCCACCCAGGCGCCCCCAGGCACCCCTAATTTATGAACATTCTTCTTCTTATTTTTTTTTTTTAATGTCTTTTATTTTGAGAGAGAGACAGAGAGTGAGCAGGGGAGGGTCAGAGGGAGACAGAATCTGAAGCAGGCTCCAGGCTCTGAGCTGTCAGCACAGAGTCCCAACGTGGGGCTCGAACCCACAGGCTGTGAGATCATGACCTGAACCGAAGTCAGATGCCTAACCGACTGAGCCACCTAGGCGCCCCTAATTTATGAACACTCTTAATGAATAGTTTGAAGATTTGACAGTCTGAACTTGGTAGAGTATAAATTTGAAATTATTTAGATTTAATTTTTCATCTGCCACTACCTCCAGTGGACTTGAAACTTTAGAAATGTTTTAGAGCTTGTGTGTGGGTTCCTCAGTGACTTTGTGGGCTGTCCTGGAGCACAGTTCCCAAGTGTGGAAGAGCATCTCCCACTTACCTCACACCCAGACTAGCTGCCTTTCCTGGTGTCACCCAACTGCAGGAAGCCCACATGTCCAGTCTGTGCCCGGTGCATAGTGTAGGCAGCTCTAGCTTGCAGGGAGGCTGGGGGGGGGGGAGGGAAGAGGGGTTGGTTTGTTCGAAATGGCTGTGTAGACACAATTCTGCCAATGCACATGCTGGACTGCTATTCATCAGTCCTTCTTCCTTCCTTTTCCCTTTTTTTAAAATTTTTTTTTATTTTTGGACATTTTTATCTTTGAGAAGAAAGAGATGGAGTATGAGCAGGAGAGAGGCAGAGAGGGAGGGAAACACAGAATCTAAAGCAGGCTCCAGGCTCTGAGCTGTCAGCACAGAACCCGATGTGGGGCTTGAACCCACGAACCTTGAGATTTTGGCCTGAGCTGAAATCAGGTGCTTAACTGACCGAGCCCCCCCAGGCCCCTGGGCCTTCCCCTTTCTGAGAGTAGTCGTCTTGAAGGCTCTTCTTACTTCCTTTGGAAGCAAGAAAGGGGCAAGAGGGGAGCACCTTATAAAGGCACAGCCAGTGAGTTTTCTGCCTTCTGTCACCATCTTTCAACTTCCTCAGAGACATGTGGAACCCAGTGAGGGTGAGGGCTTGTGCACTCATTCAGTTGCCTTTTAATAAAACCTGCAGGAGTTACTATCTCACCTTAGTTGTTTTCTCTTCAGGAGGTGCTGTATTTAGAGCAGTTTGTCCCGAGCTTCAGGTATCTACATCTAACCAGCATAATGGGAAAATTTTTACCTTATTATACTGTTACTTGGTTACGGGTTTTTTAATTTTTTAATGCATTATTAAGATCCCTCATTTTTTTTTTGTTATTCTAGTGCTTTGGATTTATATGATCAGCAATTTTGTTTTTCCATACACGTTTGTGTTTTAAATTTTCTGAAACAGTATTTTTTTAGCATTAGAGGTTTAGTGACTTTTCCAAGTTTTCCTTATAAGGTAAATGGAGCTACTATGCCCATTAAATTTGGAGAATTAAGTGACTTAATAATTAGACAATAGGAAAGTACCTGACTATAGTATATATTTTGTAAATATTTCTTTTTTTACTGTTTTTTTATTTTATTATTAATTAGATAACAGAAGATGTGGCTTTTTTTTTTTTTAATTTGAAGTGATAAAATTAGACCAAGGTGTCCTGAGTTAAGATGATGTTTACTCTAAAAACCTAGCTTAGAGTTTTTTAACTTAATTTTTAAAAGTTGAGGTATAATTTACATGTAGGAAATGCACAATTTTACCATGAGTTTCCACAAATATACCTTGTTGCCTATATTCCTGTCTGGATATAGACTATTTCAGTCAGCTGTGCCCTTTCCCACCTTCCCCCAGCCACTGCTCCTCACTCAGGAGCGGTTTTGCATGTTGTAGAATTTTGTGTAAGTGGAATCTTGCAGTGTGTGTATTTACCGGTTTGCTTATTGTGACTCAGCACAGTGTCTCAGATTTTGTTGTGTTGTTCCATACAGTAGTAGTAGTGTTTCATTTCATTACTGAGAGTATTTTTACTGTATGGATATATACCATAATGTATTTATCAGTTGTGTTCATGGTATTTGGATTTTATCTACTTTGTGGTTATTTGAAATAAAGCTGCTATGAGCATTCTTTTAAAAGTCTTTTGTGAACATGCTTGTTTCCATTTTTTTTGATAAAATGCCTAGGAATGGAATTGCTACATCATAGGGTAGGTAGGTATACACTTAATTATCTTTATAAGAAAATGCCAAATTGTTTCCTAAATGGTTGTACCATCCTCTACTCACAGTGAAGTTTGAGAGTTCTCGTTGTTTCCACATACTTTGAGTATTTTTAACATTATAGTATTTCTGGAGGGCTATTACTCTTATTTTTAGTATTTATTTATTAAAGTATTTATTTTGAGAGAGAGAGAGACCGAGGGAACAGGGGAGGGGCAGAGAGAGAAGGAGAGAGAATTCCAAGCAGGCAGCATGGAGCCTGACATGGGTCTCAAACCCATCAACTGTGAGATCATGACCTGAGGCGAAACCAAGAGTTGGACCCTTAAACAACTGAGCCACCCCTGTGCCCCCATTGTTCTTATTTTTTAAAGCAAATTTTGTAGAGAGGTTAATGTGCATCCAGATTGAACTACTACAGACTGGATGATTTCCTTGAGATCTCTCTGATGTTAGTCCTTTCTGTACATATCCAAATACTGGGCATGTTAATGGATGTGGGCTGTTAAACTTGGTGGACTTTCATACAGGTGGTTCTTTTTAAGTGTTGAAATAATATATACAAGATTGTTGCATAAATTTTAAATTACAGTAGTTTAATATCCCAGATCTGACTCCACTTGGGAATGAATAGTTCTTACTTAAGGGAAAGGAAGCTGTGGATCAATTTGGGTAAGTGAAATCTATAGATGGTTTGCTTATCAAATAAATTTGAATGTAAAAAAAATAAATTATTTATCATAAAGTAATATTAAATATATTCATATTGTACTTTTCCTCTTTATTAGCTGTTGAATATTATTATATATATTTTTTGCCTTCCAGACAAATTATGAAAACAGAATATATAGCCTGAAAGTAGAATGTGGACCTAAATACCCAGAAGCTCCTCCATCAGTTAGATTTGTAACCAAAATTAATATGAATGGAATTAATAATTCCAGTGGAATGGTAAGTCATTTTTATAAAATAATATATAGTCAGGAGAAAGTTAAAATACAAAACGGACCTTTGTTTAGCTGAAAGTCTAAAAGAAATATATCTTATGTTTTTCTCTTATAAATCAACCTGTCTGTAAAAAATCCTTATATGCCAGCCTGGATAGATGTGATGACAGCAGTTCTCTAAGGGTTTTATTAATTGCTTCAGTAGTCATATTTAATTGAATCCTTATTTGGTGAAATCTCTTTGAATGTTATTTTTTATTTATTTTTTTTTTCATATTTTAAAAGATTTATTCAAACTTTAATCATTTTAATATTAAACCAAACTAAAAGTAAATAATGATTCAATCAACCATACTGGTGTTTTGAAATGAAATTAGTGATAGGTCTACTTAACGGAGAGCCATTCATAGAAGAATCATTTAAGTTCACAAGGATAACCATGACAAGGCCTGTGACTTCAGGCTTACTTTATTCCCAGTGTTCAGATGTTTACTTCGTAGGCCTTCAATCTGCTTTAAGACATGATGTAATTAGAAGTAACACTGCCAAATCAATTTTAAAAATCCAACCATGGTAATATTTTGGAATATGTCCAGATGATTAATATTTGAATGAACCATTTAATAGGCTGGCTCTTTTGCTATTTTGTTGCAAATTAAGCCATTAATGAGAGCTCAAGTTTTGATATGCCCAATGGTTCACTTTGTTTTTGTTTTTTTTTTAATATATATTTTATTTTTTTTTCTGCTTTGTCAAGAAAGGTAAAATTTTATTGAATATTTTAAGCTTTCTTTCTTATTTTTTTTCTTAACAAATAGTTTATTGTCAAATTAGTTTCCACATAACACCCAGTGCTCATCCCCACAAGTGTGAATGTTATTATTTTTTAAGGTTAAGGTACATTTGGTGAGATCGAAAGGATGAATATTCATGAAGGGGAGGCTTTGAGGAACAAGTGTGTCTATATTAGAACAAACAGTCACGGTTGAGCATTGTTGTCTGTTTAAAGCAAATAAACCACAATGACATGCTCTTCCTGGAAGTTAGTGGAAAGGCTGAATTTCCAGTCTGGTTGGGTTGTTAAGGCTCATGTTAAGACTTAACTCTATCCTCTTGCTATGCCATGTTGAGAGAACACTCACATGCAAAATATATGTTAAGAAGTGTAATAACATAATATTAATAAAATGAACATCATCTATCTTAGGAAACAACATTATCAATATCCTTAACTTCTTGTGTGCTCCTCCTCATCCCATCCTTGTGTTCCTTTTCCTCACTAGTGTGATTAACGTCTTAAAAATATTCTTTTATATACCCCCCCTTTTTTTATATAATTTTACCCAGTGTATCGTATGTACACCTAGCCTCCCTCTCTCTTTCCTATCTATTTATATACCCGCCTTATCTATCATCTGTTAAAAACCATGAGTTTATACCAACACACTATTCCAGCACAGTAGAGTTTATTCCATATTTCATCTGTTGCACATTTGTAATTCTCTCTGGCAACAAGTTGAACCTTGGATACATAAAGCCAACCCTCTAGCCCCCAGTATCAGTCTAGTGTGCAGACCCACAGCTAGGCTCCAGAATGGCCGGTGCCTCCCTGCTGGATGTGCTGGATTAAAATTTTTTCATTCTATTTTTTTTTTTAATGTTTTATTTATTTCTAGGAGAGAGAGAGAGACAGCGTGAGCAGGGGAGGGTCAGAGAGAGAGGGAGTCACAGACTCTGAAACAGGCTCCAGGCTCTGAGCTGGCAGTCAGCACAGAGCCCGACGCGAGGCTCAAACCCACGAACCGTAAGATCATGACCCAAGCGAAAGTCGGACGCTTAACCAACTATGCCACCTAGGCGCCCCTCTTTCATTCTGTTTTTGTTGTTTCAGTGGTTATACTAGAACTTACAGTGTGCATACCTAAGTATTTCTGTAACAGTAATATTAAGAGATGTGATAGAAGCAGGATTATAAAACATTTTGAACGTACATAAGGATATTGTTTAGGGAATTTCTTTTGCGACACACTGTATTGCTTTTATGAGGTATTTTTGTTAAATTTCTCTACCAGGAGTAGCTGTTCTTCTCAACTGCTGGTTTGCTTTCATATTATAGACTCTGTAAATTAAGTAATTAATGATGGTTTCTGCATTGTTGCGAGAACTAAGAAATTCAGGATTAAATTTCAAACACATCTCTAACAAGTTTATCTGATCTCATGGGTGTCTTGTCAATTTTTTGACATTTTGTCTCCCTCTCTGCTTTTCTTCCCTTGCCCATCTCTATCATTGAATCCTGTCAGCCTTTGTTGAAATGTAACTTGATTCGAATCTTATATTTCTATTTACATTGCCACTAAATGAATGTTGACCATCATCTCTTGTCTTTCAACAACCTCTGTGTTTCTACTTTCTTACCTCCTCCAGTCTTTCCAAAGCAAACAGCCAGAAGGATATTTCTAAAATACAAATTCTGTTATGTCACTTCTGTGCTTTAAGGTCCTTTAATGACTTCACCCACAATGTGCATGCTTTTTGCCATGGTTCATTAGGTCTCGCAGGGTCCACACTGCCCTGCACACCTTTCATTTTGCCTTAGGACGATTACATTGTTGTTCCTGTCTGAACATCACCCCCACTCTGGCGAATCCTTACAGATCCTTCCCTTTTCAGTATAAAAGTCACTTTCTTCAAGAAGACTTCCTGGTTCTCCAATCTGAATTCTGTCCCTCCCGCCCCCTTTTTTAAACTCTGATAATCTTTCCCTGTGTAGCAGTTTCTGTCAGTTTATTACCACTTTTCTCATTGTTTTCATTTTTGGTGTTTTTTAAAAGAAATAATATTAATATATAGACAAGTTTTAGAAAATGATATAACCAACATCATCCATTTTGCCTTGTCAAAATTAGCATTTTGGTCTTGTTTGTAACAGCCTTTTTTTAAAGAAAGACTATATTATAAGTAGTAACTCTGTGTACCTTTCCCCAGTTTCCCCTTTTACTTTCCTCCGAGGTAGTCTCATCATCTTGAATTCGGTGTTTATCATTTCCATGCATGATTGTTATGCTTTAACTACGCACTTGTGTCGTGTGTGTATACCTCTATGTTGTATCACTTTTATGTGGAGTCATGTCTGATTTTTGAGCTTCATCCATGTTGAGTCATTTAGCTTAAATTGTTCCTTTTAATATTCTGTTTTTCACTTGCTGGGCATTTAGGCCGATTTCAGTTTTCACTGAAAAGATTGCTACAGTGCACATTCTTATACAAGTATTCTTCTGCCCTAGGGCAGTGCTTCTTAAGACTTGAGTGTTGATTGGTTGGATGTTGATTGGTTGGAGGTTGAGTCAGTGGTGGTTCTCTCTCTCTCTCTCTCTCTCTCTCTCTCTGTCTCTTTCTCACTGTGGGATTGTGGGTGATTGTCTTCCATGCTTGGATGCTCAGTTTCAGGCCGTGGTGTTTGGCAGAAATCAGTGATCTTTCAGAACGTTGGAAGGTGCCCACAATTGGCACTAGTGTATTTTTTGTCACTTCAAAGCACCTATGGACAGTCCTTTGCTTTTCCAGACAAAAGTGAGCTTGGAAATGCTTTGCTTCATTCTAGGTCAGGCTGCCAGAAGATATAGACCCTTTCCTTTACTGCCTTAGTGCCAGTTACATTAAATACAGTACATGACAAGAGTTTATTAATACTGTATTGTAGTCACCATCCGTTAATGATGGTGAAAGTCATCCTACACGATAACCCTCCTCTCTTGTCTCCCTCACACCAGCCATGAAAGTTTTCAAAGGTAAGTGCAGGTTAATTTGTTTATTTTTCTTTATATTTTGTATTTTCTTTATTATTTTATATTATCGTAATCATTTTTATATGAACATTTTTGGGTTGTGGAATGAATCCTCTGAGTTTCCATTATTTCTTATGGGGAAATTTACTTTGATATATAGTTGCTTTGGATTACAAGCACGTTTCTGGAATGAATTATGCTCGCAAGCCAAGGTTTTACTATATAAAGATTTCTTGAACAAAAATTTCTCTGTCAACTTACCATAGAACTCTTGAAACACTCTCCATTTCTATGTCTGTCTTGTGGTGGACCAGCAAAAAAATTAGCTCAAGGCCTGGCATTATTCCATGGAACATACTCTGAATAGCTCCAGGACAGCCACCTCGAGGTGGAGTATCAGCTGAAGTGTAGGGCTTGCCTTCAGCTTGATTGAATATTGCCAGCTTCCTCTCCACAGGGTTGTATCTGTGCCAGCTGTGTGTCACAGCATTCTGTGATCGTACATTCTCACCAACACTTCATATTGTCAGACTGGGATGGGGATTTGAAAAGAAAAAGGGGCGCCTGGGTGGCTTAGTCGGTTAAGCGTCCGACTTTCGCTTAGGTTATGATCTCATGGTTCGTGGGTACGAGCCCCGCTTTGGGCTCTGTGCTGACTGCCAGGTCAGAGCCTGGAGCCTGTTTCAGAGTCTGTGACTCCCTCTCTCTCTGACCCTCTCCTGCTCACGTTGTCTCCCTCTCTCTCTCTCCTAGAAATAAATAAAACATTTAAAAAATTTAAAAAAAAAAAGAAATACTGATTTTAATTAGAATATAGTTGAGTGTATAGGTGAGTTTAGACATAGGGTGAGTACACTGGACAAAGGTTTTTCTTTTGTTTGATATTTAAGAGTTTGAAATAATTACTTTCATAACTAGTAAATAGATACCTAGCACTTCACACTGACCATTGGTCATGTGCCAGGATAATTTTATATCATTTTGAGGTTATTTAAGTACCTGATAAATTATGGGTGTTGCCGGGCACCTGGGTGGCTCAGTTGGTTGAGCGTCGGACTTCAGCTCAGGTCATGATCACATGGTTTGTGGGTTTGAGTGCCGTGTTGGGCTCTGTGCTGACTGTTAGCTCAGAGCCTAGAGCCTGCTTCAGATTCTGTGTCTCCCTCTCTCTCTGACCCTCCCCTGCTCACACTGTCTCTCATTCTCTCTCAGAAATAAATAAAACATTAAAAAAAAATTATGGGTGTTGCTTTAGTAATTTTGATTTGTATTTATTTAATACAGTAAGGCAAAATTATTCCTCATGGGTGGTTAGCACAGTAAAGCATAAATTATAGTGCTTTTCGCCTAGAAGTCTCAAGTTTTGAAAGTTACTGTATATTATAGAATAAGATGCAGATTTGTTCTGACAGGATACTTATTTTCCCATGCTCTTTTCTTCCTCCTCTCTCTTCTTCATCATCGTGTGTGTGTGTGTGTGTGTGTGTGTGTGTGTGTGTGTGTGTGTGTTTGTACTCTGTTGGTATTTCACTGGATTTGCAATCACTTAGGTTTACTTAACTATCATATCATAGAACTTTATATCTGAAAGTGTTTGTTTCTGCTTTGGAAAAAGTCTAGTATTCTTAAACTATGATTTGTTAGTGGAGTCTATTTAAAATAGGCTAAGGGGTTTGCTATTCCTTAAGTTCAAGCATTAGAGGAAGCACTTTAAGTACATCTTAATGTTATAATATCCTTATTGTTTCAATTACTTGTAAGAGAATTATTTAAAAATTATTTTTCTCTTCAATTTTAAGCAGTTTATTGTGATATAATTTTCATGCCATACAGTTCATTCAGAGTGTTTATAATGAAGTTATTTTTAAATTTTCACTGGGTTGTGGACCTATTACTACAGTCCAGTTTTAGAATATTTTTGTTCCTCTTTAAGAAAACCCCCTAACATTAGTTGTCAGTTTCTATTCCACCTTCCCATACCTTAAACAACCACTAATATTTCTGTCTTTATAGATTTGCCCATTCTGGACTTTTGATAAATATGGAATCATATAATACATGTTCTTTTGGCAACTAGCTTCTTTGAGTTAACATATTTTTAAGGTTCATCCATGTTGTATCATATTTCAGTACTTTATAACTTTTTATTACTGAATAATAATTCCATTATATAGACACATCCATCTATTTCTTTCTTTCTTTCTTTCTTTCTTTCTATCTATCTATCTATCTATCTATCTATCTATCTATCTATCTATCTATCACATTTTGTTTATCTAGTCATCACCTGATAGACATTTTAGGTTTTTCTACTTTTGGCTATCATGAATAATGCTGCTGAGAAAATTTGTGAAAAAGGTTGTATGGGTGAAACTTTCATTTCTGTTGGATGTATACCTAGAAATTTAATTGCTTGATCACATGGTAGCTCTGTGTTTAACTCTTTGAGGGATGGCCAGACTCTTTCTTTCTTTCTTTCTACCATTTAATTATTTATTTTTAAATTTAGATCCAAGTTAGTTAGCATATAGTGCAACAGTGATTTCAGGAGTAGATTTCTTAATGCCCCTTACCCATTTTTAGCTCATACCCCCTCCCACAACCCCTCTAGTAACCCTCTATTTGTTCTCTATATTTAAGAATCTTTCATGTTTTGTTCCCTTCCCTATTTTTCATTATTTTTGCTTCCCTTGCCTTGTGTTCCATCTGTTTTGTGTCTTAAATTCCTCTTATGAGTGAAGTCATATGATACTTGTTTTTCTCTAATTTCGCTAAGCATGATCCCCTCTAGTTCCATCCACGAAGTTGCAAATGGCAAGATTTCATTCTTTTTTGATTTCTGAATAATACTCCATTGTGTGTGTGTGTGTGTGTGTGTGTGTATACCACATCTTCTTTATTCATTCATCCGTTGATGAACATTTGGGCTCTTCCCATACTTTGGCTATTGTCGATAGTGTTGCTATAAACACTGGGGGTGCAGTGTGCCCCTTTGAAACCATACACCTTTATCCGTTGAATAAATACCTAATAGTGCAATTGCTGGGTCAGAGGGTAGTTCTATTTTTAAGTTTTTGAGGAACCTCCATACAGTTTTCCAGAGTGGCTGCACCAGTTTGCATTCCCTCCAGCAGTGCAAAAGAGATCTCTTTCTCTACATCCTTGCCAACATCTGCTGTTGCCTGAGTTATTAATGTTAGCCATTCTGACAGGTGTGAGGTGGTATCTAATTGTGGTTTTGATTTGTATTTCCCTGATGGTGAGTGATATTGAGCATCTTTTCATGTGTCTCTTAGCCATCTGTGTGTCTTCTTTAGAGAAGAGTCTGTTCATGTCTTTAGCCCATTTTTTCACTGGGTTATTTGTTTTTTGGATATGGAGTTTGATAAGTTCTTTATAGATTTTGGACACTAATCCTTTATCTGATATATTGTTTGCAAATATCTTCTCCCCTTCTGTCGGTTGCCTTTTAGTTTTGCTGATCGTTTCCTTTGCTGTGCAGTAGCTTTTTATTTTGGCGAAATTCCAATAGTTCATTTTCACTTTTGTTTCCCTTGCCTCCAAAGATGTGTTGAATAAGAAGTTGCTGCGGCTGAGGTCAAAGAGGTTTTTGCCTGCTTTCTCCTCGAGGATTTTGATGGCTTCCTGTATTACGTTTAGGTCTTTCATCCATTTTGAGTTTATTTTCGTGCATGGAGTGAGAAAGTGGTTCAAGTTCATTCTTCTGCATGTTGCTGTCCAGTTTTCCCAGCACCAGTTGCTGAAGAGATTGTCTTTTTCCATTGGATATTCTTTCCTGCTTTGTCAAAGATGAGTTGGCCATACGTTTGTGGGTCCATTTCTGGGTTCTCTATTCTGTTCCAGTGATCTGAGTGTCTGTTTTTATGCCAGCACCATACTGTTTTGATGATTACAGCTTTGTAATGCAGCTTGAAGTCCAGGATTGTGATGCCTCCTGCTTTGGTTTTCTTTTTCAAGATTGTTTTGGCTATTCAGAGTCTTTTCTGGTTACATAAAAATTTTAGGATTGTTTCCTCTAGCTCTGTGAAGAATGTTGGTGTTATTATTATTTTTTTAATGTTTTTATTTATTTCTGGGAGAGAGACAGAGAGAGAGACAGCGTGAGCAGGGGAGGGTCAGAGAGAGAGGGAGTCACAGACTGAAACAAGCTCCAGGCTCTGAGTTGGCAGTCAGCACAGAACCCGACGTGGGGCTCGAACCCACGAACTGTGAGATCATGACCTACGCGAAAGTCGGACGCTTAACCAAGCCACCCAGGCGCCCCTGCTGGTGTTATTTTGATAGGGATTGCACTGAATATGTAGATTGCTTTGGGTAGTATTGACATTTTAACAATATACGTTCCTATCCAGGAGCATGGACGATTTTTCCTTTTTTCTGTGTCTGCTTCAATTTCCTTCATCAGCTTTCTATATAGAAAGTGTATAGTGTATAGATTTTTCACCTTTGTTATGTTTATTCCTAGGTATTTCATTTTTTTTGGTGGAATTGTAAATGGGATCGATTCCTTGATTTCTCTTCCTGCTGCTTCCTTGTTGGTGTATAGGAATGCAACCAATTTCCATGCATTGATTTTATATCCTGCCACTTTGCTGAATTCAGTGCTAGCAGTATTTTGGTGGACTCTTTTGGGTTCTCCATATAGAGTATCATGTCATCTGCGAAGAGCGAAAGTTCAACTTCCTCCTTGCCAATTTGGATGCCTTATATTCCTTTGTGTTGTTTAATTGCTGAGGCTAAGACTTTCCAATACTATGTTGAGTAACAGTGGTGAGAGTGGACATCCCTGTCATGTTCCTGACCTTCAGGGGAAAGCTCTCAGTTTTCCCCCATTGAGGATGATATTAGTATTGGGTCTTTCATATATGGCTTTTATGATCTCCAGGTATGATCTTTCTATCCCTACTTTCTTGAGGGTTTTTATCAAGAAAGGATGCTATAGTTTGTCAAATGCTTTCTCTGCATCTGTTGAGGTCATGTGGTTCTTGTCCTTTCTTTTATTGATGTGATGAATCACATTGATTGTTTTGTGGATATTGAACCAGCCTTGCATCCCAGGTATAAATCCCACCCGCTTGATTGTGGTAAACAATTCTTTTAATGTATTTTTGGATCCACTTGGTTAGTATCTTGTTAAGAATTGTTGCATCCATGTTCATCAAGGAAATTGTTCTGTAGTTCTCCTTTTTAGTGGCATCTTTGGTTTTGGAATCAAGGTAATGCTGGCTTCATAGAAAGAGTTTGGAAGCTTTCTTTCCATTTCTCTTTTTTGGAACAGCTTCAAATGAATAGGCGTTAATTCTTCTTTAAATGTTTGGTAGAATTCCCTTGGTAGCCATCCAGCCCTGGACTCTTTCTTTTTGGGAGATTTTTTATTACTCATTTGATTCCTTACTGTTTATGGGTCTGTTCAAATTTTCTGTATCTTCCTGTTTTAGTTTTGGTAGTTTATATCTTTCTATGAATTTGTCTATTCCAGACTTCCCATTTTATTTGCCTATAATTACTCATAGTCTCTTATTGTTTGTATTTTTGCTATTTTAGTTGTGATTTTTCCTTTCATTCTTGATTTTATTTATTTGGGTCTTTCCCTTTTTATTTTTGATCAGAGTTGTTTGCGGTTTATCAGTTTTGTTAATTCTTTCAAAGAACCAGCTTTTGGTTTCATTGATCTCTTCTACTGTTTTGTTTTGTTTTTATTTCGATAGCATTGCTTTTTGCTGTGATCTTTATTATTTCCTGCCTTCTGCTGTTTTGGGTATTATTTGCTGTTCTTTTTCCAGCTCTTTAAGCTGTAAGGGCAGGTTGTATATCTGAGACCTTTTTTCCTTCTTTAGAAAGGTCCGGATTGCTGTATACGTCACTATTATGACCACCTTTGCTGTGTCCCAGAAGTTTTGGGCTGTGGTGTTAACATTTTCATTGGCTTCCACGTACTTTAAAATTTCCTCTTAACTTCTTGGTTAGTCTGTTCATTCTTTAGTAGGATGTTCTTTAGTCTCTAAGTAGTTGTTATCTTTCTTTCTTTTTTTTTTGTTTTTGTGGTTGATTTCAAGTTTCATAGTATTGTGGTCTGAAAATATGCACAGTATGATCTCGATCTTTTTGTACTTGTTGAGGGCTGATTTGTGTCCCTGTATGTGATCTATTCTGGAGAATGTTCCACGTGCACGAGAGAAGAATGTGTATTCTGCTGCTTTAGAATGAAATGTTCTGTATATATCTGTTAAGTCCATTGGTCCAGTGTGTCATTCAAAGCCATTGTTTCTGTGTTGATTTTCTGTTTAGATGATCTATCCATTGCTATAAGTGGGGGTGTTGAAGTCCCCTACTATTATGGTATTATTATCAATGAATTTATGTTTAGATTAATTTATATATTTGGGTGCTCCACATTTGGAACATAAATGTTTACAGTTGTTAGATCTTCTTGGTGGATAGACCTCTTAATTATGATGTAATTCCTTTCTTCATTCCTTGTCACAATCTTTGTTTTAAAATCTAGATTTTCTGTGTTTTTTTTTGTTTTGTTTTTAATTTTTATTTATTTCTAGGAGAGAGAGAGACAGACAGACAGTGTGAGCAGGGGAGGGTCAGAGAGAGAGGGAGACACAGACTCTGAAATAGGCTCCAGGCTCCGAGCTGGCAGTCAGCACAGAGCCCGACGCGGGGCTCGAACCCACGAACCGCGAGATCATGACCTAAGCGAAAGTCGGACGCTTAACCAACTAAGCCACCCAGGCGCCCCTAGATTTTCTGAAATAAGTATGGATACTCTGGCTTTCTTTTGGCGACTATTAACATGATAAATGCTTCTCCATCCCCTTACTTTCAATCTGAAGTTGTCTTTATGGCTAAAATGGGTCTCTTATAAACAGCGTATACATGGATCTTGTTTTCTTATCCTCCTTTCTGTTACCTTATGTCTTTTAATTGGAGCATTTAGTCCATTGACGTTTAGAGGGAGTACTAAAAGATATGAATTTATTGCCATTATGTTGCAATAGAGTTTGTTTCTGGTGGTGTTCTCTGGTCCTTTCTAGTCTTTGTTGCTTTTGATCTTTTCTGGTTCCCCCCGCCACTGTCTTCTCCCCTTAGAAAGTCCCCCTTAAAATTACTTGCAGGGTTGATTTGGTGGTCCTGAACTCCTTTAATTTTTGCTTGGGAAACTTTATATCCCTTCTTCTGTTTTGAATGACAGCCTTGCTGGATAAAGAATCCTTGGCTGTATATTTTTCTGGTTGTGCACATTTGAATATATCATATTACTCCTTTCTGGCCTGCTAAGTTTCTGTGGATAGCTCTGCTGCAAACCTGATTGGTCTTCCCTTGTAGGTTAAGGACTTTTTTCCCCTTATTGTTTTCATGATTCTTTTCCCCTGCCTGAGTATTTTGTGAATTTGACTATGATACACCTTGTTGATGGTCAGTTTTTGTTCAATCTAATGGGAGTTCTCAGTGCTTCCTGGATTTTGATGTCTGTATCTTTTCATAGGTTAGGAAAGTTTCCTGCTATGATTTGCTTACATAACTGTTCTATCTCTTTTTCTCTCTGTTCATCTTCTGGGACCCCTGTGATTCTGATGTTACTCCTTTTTAATGAGTCTGAGTTCTCTAATGCATATATTGTGCTCTTTTGCCTTAGATTCTCTCTCTCTCTCTTTTTTTCTGCTTCATTATTCTCTATAATCTTGTCTCTGTATCACTGATGCATGCTCCTCTGCTTCAATCCATCCTTGCCACTGTGGCAATCATTCGAGATTGCATCTCAGTTACAGCATTTTTTAATTTCATTCTGACTAGCTTTTACTTCTCTAATCTCTACAGAAAGGGATTCTAATCTCTTTTCGATGCCAGCGAGTATTCTCATTATTGTGATTCTAAATATTGATTCGGACATCTTGTTTGTATCTGTGTTGATTACATCCCTGGCTGTCATTTCTTCCTGTTCTTTCTTTTGGGGTCAGTTCCTTCGATTCGTCATTTTGAAGGAAGAAAAGGAATTAATAAAGTAAAAAAGATAAAAATTAAAAACAACACAAAAATATCAAATAAAGGATCCTAGATCCTAGGTGTGTTTTGATAAAAGGGAAAGATAAAAGAAAAAGGGAGGGGGGAAGGAAAATGTTTGAAAATTAGAAAAAATGAATAGAATAAAAAAGTAAAATGAAATGATTGAGGTAAATAGAATATAAAAATTTTACATAATAGTAAAAAGCATAGTAGAAAAAAGCTACATAAAAATCTTTTTAATAAAAATGGAAATTAAAATTAAATTTTTTTCTCTTTCTGTATTCAAGATTAAGAAAAGAAAGAGAAAAAAAATTGAATGATGGCCCAGTGAACAGAATCAAATATGATTGAAATTACATCCGGTTTTCTCTAGAACTCAAACTGTGAAGCACTTTATAGTCCGTCCAAGCAGGTGGAGAGCCTTGTGGTGGTCTTCAAGAGCACAGTTGGCCAGGTTAGAGAGGTCTTAGTGTAACGGCTGTGTTCTTCACTAGATAGTGCTGCTTAGCCTACTGGGGTGGATTGCTGGGGTGCCTGTAGGCATGTATGCACATGTGTGGGAGAGGTGAAAATGGCTAACCCAGCTACCCAGGCTCTAGTCCCATAACTCTGGTCTCCCCGACTGGCAATCAAGTACCTCTCCTTTGTTTCTGGCATCTGTCCACTCCCCACTTCTACACTGTCCATGACCAAGCTGTGAAGCTACCAGGTGGCACCTCCCTTCTGAGATTTATCTCAGATGCAGCTGTTTCCCAACCCCTCATTTCTGAGGGACTGTGGCTTTGACCTGTTCGGATTCTGTGTGAGATGGTCTCACTGAGCAATGGCCAGGTGCTGGCCTGTCCTCAGAAACATTTGCAAGACTGTGCTGCTGTTGTTGCCCAGAGATGGTGGACCAGCCTGCCCCAGAAAAAGTTCACGTGATCATGTAGCAGACACATTCAGGGATTATGGAAAATCACAACATACATCTGATGCAAGTCTTCACCCTTAACATCCTCGCTCCAACACCAGTTAATGTGGCTGTTCTCTGGGGTCCACTGGGACTTTTGCCTGTGAGGAGTTCACACATCCTCTACCAAATGTCCTCCCAGCAAGGGAACTGTCTCCCCCCGTGTGGCCCTTGGACCCCTCAGATCTTACTGTGTGCTTTCAGGGATTTGCTCTTCTCACCAGAGTACCGCCATGTATCTAGCTGTGGAGTTTCAGACTCTGCACTCCCCCTGTTTGTAGAGTCTTAATGTATTTAAACCCTCTCTGTTCTCCCTTCTCCCTTTTTTGTTGAATCCTTGTGGCTGTTTCTCTTTTTCTCTCCAACTGCCTTTTTGGGAGGGTTGCTTTTTCTGTACTCTCCCTGCTCTTCTTCCTCTCTCTGCAAGTAAAAACAGCTCTCTGTCCTCCATGGTTTCTCTCTTCTACATTTCACCTCTCCATTCTGTGTTCTTGCTGAGTTCTGTTGTTTAGGTTGTGCAGATTGTTGTGTTAATTTTCAAATCAGTTATCTACATGCGCAAAATTGTCTTTAGTGTTGATCTGGCTGCATTTCAGGGACAAGAGATGCAAAGAAAAACCTTACATGCCCTTTTGCCATCTTGGCCCCTCTCCCACACTGTTTTTCAAAGTGGACAAAACATCTTGCATTCTTTCCAACAGTGTTTATGGGTTCCAACTTTTCCACATCCTTGTCAACACCTATTAACTGTGTGTCTTTTTGATTATAGTCATCCAAAGTGGGCATAGACTGTTTGTTCTCAGCATTCAAGAGTCTCTCAAGGTTTGCCTCCCTCCCTCTCCCCAACTATTTTTCCACTTCTCCTCCCCCAGGGTACTCTGTTAAGTTTCTCCTGATCCACTTACAAGTGAAAACATATGGTATCTGTCTTTCTCTGCCTGACTTACTTTGCTCAGCATAAAACCCTCAATTTCCATCCACGTTGCTACAAATGGGCCAGATTTCATTCTTTCTCATTGCCATGTAGTATTCCATTGTATAGATAAACCACATCTTTTTTTTAATCTTTGTTTATTTTTGAGAGAGAGAGAAAGAGCATGAGCGAGTGGGAGAGGGGCAGAGAGAGAGAGAGAGAGACAGAATCTAAGCAAGCTCCAGGCTCTGAGCTGTCAGCACAGAGCCCAATGTGGGGCTCGAACTCATGAACTGCAAGATCATGACCTGAGCAAAAGTTGGACACTTAACCGACTGAGCCACCGAGGCTCCTTTAAACAACATCTTGATCCATTCCTCAGGTGTTGGACACTTAGGCTCTTTCCATGATTTGGCTATTGTTGAAAGTGCTGCTATGAACATTGGGATACATGTACCTCTATACATCAGCACTCCTGTATCTCTTGGATAAATTCCTAGCAGTACTATTGCTGGGTCCTATTGGAGTTCTACTGTTAATTTTTTGGGGAATCTCCACACTGGTCTCCAGTGGGGCTGCACCAATTTACATTCCCACCAGCAGTGTAGGAGGGTGCCCGTTTCTCCACATCCTCGCCAGCATGTAGAGTCTCCTGATTTGCTCATTTTAGCCACTCTGACCGGCGTGAGGTGGTATCTCAGTGTGGTTTTGGTTTGTATTTCCCTGATGATGAGAGATGCTGAGCATGTTTCATGTGTCTGTTGGCCATCTGAATGTCCTCTTTGGAGAAGTGTCTGTTCATGTCTTCTGCCCATTTCTTCACTGGATTATTTGTTTTTTGGGTGTGGAGTTTGGTGAGTTCCTTATAGATTTTGGATACTAGCCCTTTATCAGTTATGTCATTTGCAACTATCTTTTCCCATTCCATTGGTTGCCTATTAGTTGTATAGATTGTTTCCTTTGCCGTGCAGAAGCTTCTTGATGAGGTCCCAGTACTTCATTTTACTCTTGATTCCCTTCCCCTTTGGGGATGTGTCAAGTAAGAAGTTGCTGTGGTGGAGGTCAAGGAGGTTGTTTCCTGCTTTCTCCTCTAGGGTTTTGATGGTTTCCTGTCTCACATTCAGGTCCTTTATCCATTTTGAGTTTATTTTTCTGTAGGGTGTGAGAAAATGATCTAGTTTCATTCTTCTGTATGTTGCTGTCCAGTTCTCCCAGCACCATCTTTATTATTATTTTTTTTTTAACTTGTTTTTTTTTTTTTTTAATGTTTTATTTATTTCTAGGAGAGAGAGAGACAGTGTGAGCAGGGGAGGGTCAGAGAGAGAGGGAGTCACAGACTGAAACAGGCTCTAGGCTCTGAGCTGGCATTCAGCACAGAGCCCGATGCGGGGCTCGAACCCACGAACCGCGAGATCATGACCCAAGCGAAAGTCGGACGCTTAACCGACTAAGCCACCCAGGCGCCCCTCCCAGCACCATCTTTAAAGAGGCTGTCTTTTTTCCATTGGATATTCTTTCCTCCTCCTTTGTCACAGATTAGTTGGCTATACACTTTTGGGTCCAAATATGAGTTCTGTATTCTATTCCATTGGTCTATGTGTCTGTTTTTGTTACAATACCATACTGTCTTGATGATGACAGCATTGTAGTAGAGGCTAAAGTCTGAGGTGGTGATGCCTCCCGTTTTGGTTTTCTTCTTCAATATTGCTTTGGCTATTCGGGATCTTTTCTGGTTCCATACAAACTTTAGGATAGTTGGTTCTAGTTTTGAGAAGTATGCTGGTGCAATTTTGATTGGGATTGCATTGAATGTGTAGATTGCTTTGCATAGTAATGACATTTTAACTATATTTATTCTTCCAATCCATGAGCATGGAATGTTTTTCCATTTCTTTGTGTCTTCTTCAGTTTCCTTCATAAGTTTTCTATAGTTTTCATCATACAGATCTCTTATATCCTTGGTTAGGTTTATTTCGAGGTATTTTATGTTTTTCTGTGCAATTGTGAACGGGAGCAGTTTCTTGATTTCTCTTTCTGTTGCTTCATTGTTGGCATATAAAAATGCAACCGATTTTTGTACGTTGATTTTGTACCCTGAAACTTGGCTGAATTCTTAGATCAGTTCTAGTAGGCTTCTGGTGGAGTCTGTCAGGTATTCTATGTAGGGTATCATGTCATCTGCGAAGAGTGAAAGTTTGACTTCTTCTTTCCCAATTCTGATGCCTTTGATTTCCTTTTGTTGTCTGATGGCTGATGCTAGGACTTGCAGCACTATGTTAAACAACAGTGGTGAGAGTGGGCATCCCTGTCGTGTTCCTGATCTCAGGGGGAAAGCTCTCAGTTTTACCCTTTTAGGATGATGTTAGCTGAAGGCCTCTCTTAGATGGCTTTTATGATGTTTAAGTAGGTTCCTTCTATCCCGACTTTCTCTAGAGTCTTTATTAAGAAGGGATGCTGTATTTTGTCAAATGCTTTTTCTGCATCTGTCGACAGGATCATATGGTTTTTACCTTTTCTTTTGTTGATGTGATGTATCACATTGATTTGTGAATGTTGAACCAGCCCTGTAACCCAGGAATGAATCCCACTTGATCTTGATGGATGATTCTTTTTATGTGCTGTTGGATTCAATTTGCAAGGATCTTGTTGAAGATTTTTGCATCCATATTCATCAAGGATATTGGCCTGTAGTTCTCCCTATTTGCTGGATCTCTGTCCGGCTTGGGAATCAGAGTGATCCTGGCTTCATAAAATGAATCTGGAAGTTTTCCTTCGATTTTTGTTTTTTTGGAATAGCTTGAGAAGAATTGGAATTAATTCCATTTTAAATGTCTGGTAGAACTCTCCTGGGAAGCCATCAGGTCCAGGGCTCTCTTATTTGTTGGGAGATTTTTGATCACTGATTTGATTTCTTCACTCGTTATGGGTCTGTTCAGATTTTCTATTTCTTTCCATGTGAATTTTGGTAGTGAGTTTGTGTTTAGGAATTTGTCCATTTCTTCTAAGTTGTCCTATTTGTTGGCATATAATTTTTCATAGTATTCCCTGATAATTGCTTGTATTTCTGAGGGGTTGGTTGTAATAAGTCCATTTTCATTTATGATTTTGTCTATTTGGGTGCTCTCTCTTTTCTTTTGGATAAGTCTGGCTAGAGGTTTGTCAATTTTGTTTATTTTTTCAAAGAACCAACTCTTGGTTTCATTGATCTGTTCAATTCTTTCTTTGGTCTCTCTGTTGTTTATTTCTGCTCTAATTTTTACTATTTCTCTTCTTCTGCTAGGTTTGGGGTGCTCTTGTTGCTCTGCCTCTAGTTCCTTTAGGCGAGTTGTTAGATTTTGCATTTGCGCTTTCTCTAATTTCTTGAAATAGGCCTGGAGTGCAATGTGCTTTCCTTTTAGGACTGCCTCTGCCGCATCCCATAGAGTTTGGATTGTTTTATTTTCATTTTCATTTGTTTCCATATATTTTTAAATTTCTTCTCTAATTGCCTGATTGGCCCATTCATTCTTTAGTAGGGTGTTCTTTAACCTCCATGTTTTTGGAGGTTTTCCAGACTTCTTCCTGTGATTGATTTCAAGTTTCAAAGCATTATGATCTGAAAGTGTGCATGGTATGATATCAGATTCTTTTATATTTATTGAAGGCTGCTTTATGCCCCAGTTTGTGATCTTTCTTGGAGAATGTGCCATGCGCACTTGAGAAGAACGTGAATTCCGTGGTCTCAGGATGCAGAGTTTGAAATATATCTGTCAGATCCATCTGGTCCATTGTGTCATTCAAGTCCATTGTTTCTTTAGTGATTTTCTGTCTGGTTGGTCTATCCATTACTGTAAGCGGAGTATTAAAGTCCCCTGCTATTAGCACATTCTTATCTATAAGATTGTTTCTGTTTGTGATTAATTTAAATATTTAGGTGCTCCCATATTTGGTGCAAATTGTCAGTTCTTCCTGATGGATGGACCTTGTAATTATTATATAATGCCCTTCTTAATCCCTTGTTATTGTCTTTAATTTAAAGACCAGTTTGTCCGATATAAGTATAGCTACTCCTGCTTTCTTTTAACTTCCTGTAGCAGGATAGATATTTCTCCAACCCCTTACTTTTAATCTGAAAGTATCTTCCAATCTAAAATAAGTTTCTTGTAGACAGCATATAGATGGATTTTGTTTTTTTATCCATTCTGCTACCGTGTCTTTTGATTGGAGCATTCAGCCCATTTACATTCGGTGTTATTGTTGAAATATGTGGGTTTAAAGTCATTGTGTCCTTTGTGGGGTTCATGCTTGTGGTGGTGGCTCTGGTGTCTTCATTCCTTGCAACACTTCCCTCAGAGAGTCCTCCCTCAGGATTTCTTCATGGGCTGGCTTAGTGGTGACAAATTCTTTCAATTGTTGTTTATTTGGAAAGACTTTTATCTCTCCTTCCATTTTGAATTACAGGCTTCCTGCATAGAGGATTCTTGGCTGCATATTTTTTCTGTTCATCACATTGAAGATCTGCCATTCCTTTCTGGCCTGCCAAGTTTCAGTAGATAGGTCTGTCACCACTCTGATAGGTTTCCCTTTGTATGTTAGAACCTTTTCTCCCTAGCTGCTTTCAAAATTCTCTCTTTGTCCCTGTATTTTGCCATTTTCACTATGATGTCGTGCAAAGATCCATTCAGATTATGTCAGAGGGGAGTTCTCTATGTGTCTTGTATTTCAGCGTTTTCTTCCTTCCCCAGGTTGGGGTAGTTCTCTGGTATAATTTGTTCCAGGACTCCTTCAGCACCTTTCCCTCCCTCTCCCTCTTCTGGGATTCCTATGATACGGATATTGTTGCATTTGACTGTATCACTGAGCTCTCGAACTCTTCTTTCATGTTCCTGGATCAGTTTGTCTCTTTTTTTGTCAGCTTTTTGTTTTTCTCTAATGGTGTCTTCTAAATCACTTATTTTCTTTTCTGCCTCTTCAATCTGTGCATTGGACACCTCTAGTTTATTATGTATTTCATTTATCTCATTTTTTAATTCTTCATGCCTATTATTCTTCTCCATGTTGTTTGTAGCTATAGTTTCTTTGATGTCCTCTATGCTTTTTGCAAGCCCAGCTATTAATTTTGCAATTATTGTTCTAAAATCTTGTTCAGTTATGCTGCTTACATCTGTTTTGAGCAGTTCCTTAGCTATCAATTCTTCTTGGAATTTCTTTGGAGGAGAGCTCTTTCGTTTTGTCATTTTGGTTAGCTTTCTGGCTCTTGTTAGTTTTAAAGACTTGTTATACACTCTACACCTGTGAGCACTGCTGTACCCAAGAAGACTCTTTGACTGTCCAGGTTGTATCCTTTCAGAAAGTGTTCTTTGAATGGTGTCTCTTGGTTTCTCATGTTGAGACCTTGTTAATTTTATTTTCCTACTCGTAGTGGTATTTGGGACTCTCCACCATGTGTACTTTGGCTTGTTTCTTGAGGTAGCCCTGGAGAAGAAAACAGACAGACAAACACACAGGGAACAGAAGGACACAAACGCACAGACAAATCCAACAATCACGCTAACTGAGAGGGAAAACTCAAAAAGTAATGAGAAAAGATGGAGGCGTGAAGGTGAATGATAGAAAATAAAAATACAGGGGCGCCTGGGTGGCTTAGTCGGTTGGGCGTCCGACTTTCGCTCAGGTCATGATCTCGCGGTTCGTGGGTTTGGGCCCCGCGTCGGGCTCTGTGCTGACTGCCAGCTCAGAGCCTGGAGCCTGTTTCAGTCTGTGACTCCCTCTCTCTGGCCCTCCCCTGCTCACGCTGTCTCTCTCTCTCTCCTAGAAATAATAAATAAAAAAAAAAAAAAAGAAAATACATAAAGAGTCAAAAAGAAGAAAAGAAAAGGAAAAAAGAAGAAAACCAATAGACAAACATCGGTTCAAAGCATATAACCAGATTTCCCAGCTACAATTAAATAGCCAGGTGTATGCAGTGCTGGTTGAAGAGCATAGAGAAAGAGAGAGATGATAGGGTGGAGATGAGGCAAAAATGGAAATAGAATGAACAGGCAGAAAGGATAAGAAGCTTTTTTCAAAGAGCTAAAGGGGAGCACCACCTTTCTTGATTACTGTACCTTGGTAGTAAGTTTTACATTTGGAAAAACTTTGTTACTTGGTTTTTTTTTGTTTTGTTTTGTTTTTGCTATTCTGGGTTCTTTGCATTTCCACATGAATTTTAAAATAATCTTGTTCATTTCTACAAAAACACAAAACAAAAAACCTCATGTAGTTGAAAATTTGATAGGGCCTTTATTAAATCTGTAGACTGTGTTGAGGAGTATTGTCATCTTAGCAACATGTACAGGGGATGTCTTTCCATTTATTTAGGTGTTTAATATTTTAACAGTAATTTGCAGTTTTCATTATATCAGTCTCAAGTTTCTTTTGTTAAATTCATATCTATGTATTTTATTTTTACCCAGTTGTAAATGCCTTATCTTCTTAATTCTATTTTCAGATTGTTTATTTCAGATATACAGACATGAGTTCTTTTAATTAATTGATTTTTTTTTTTTTTATTTTAAAGAGGGGGGAGAGGGGCGAGGGAGAATCTTAAGCAGGTTCCAGACTCAGCATGGAGCCGAGTGTGGGGCTCGATCCCATGACCCTGGGATCATGACCTGAGCCTAAATCAAGAGTTGGACGCTCAACCAGTTGTCACCCAGGTGCCTGTACAAACATGGTTTTATAAATTGATCTTGTATCCTGTAGTTGTGCTCTTATTTGTTTTTTAGTTCTACTAGTTTCTTTAATGAATACCTTAAGATTTTCTATAAACAAGATCATGTCATCTGCAAATGGAGATTGACTTACTCATTCTTTTCAATCTGATTTCTCATTTCATTTTCTTGCCTGATTGCCTGGTTGGAACCCCCAGTACGGTCATGACTAGCCATGATGATTAAGTGTGATGTTAACTGTAGGTTTTATAGATGTCATTTATCAGGCTGAGGAAGTTCCCTCTATTCCTGGTTTATTGAGTGTTTTTTATCAGAAAAGTTGTTGGGTTTTTATCAGATGCTTTCTTATGATTATTGAAATAATTATGATTTTTGTTCTCTATTCTGTTAATAATGGTGTTTATATTGACTGACTTTTTAAAATCCTGAGCCAACTTGTAGTTCCAGGATAAATCCTACTTTGTAATCTTTTTTATGTGTTGCTCAAAGTCAGCCAGAGGTAAGAATTTATCAAGTCTTCTGTTGAGCCTTTGTACAGTCCTGATTGTGTGTGGTTTTCTAGATTCACAGGCACATGTTGGAACTTTTCAACGCCCCTGTGGACATCTCATTTCCCTATTTGTCCTCTGAAATATTTTGAACACCTTCCTGTTTGACCTGTTATTGTCTCCCCAGGCAGCAGAGATATTAAAATTGACCCTGATTATTTTTGACTAATGCCTGGGGTAGGTGTGGAGGTACGTGGGAGGAGGAATATGCAGTACTCAGTAGATGAATTTTGAGGACAGATAAAGAAAAACCCTGAGGGGCACCTGGGTGGCTCAGTTGGTTAAGCATCCAACTCTTGGTTTTGGCTCAGGTCATGATCTCATGGTCTCATGAGTTAAAGCCCCATGTTAGGCTTTGTGTTGACAGCACGGAGGCTGCTTGGGATTCTCTCTCTCTCTCTCTCTCTCTCTCTCTCTCTCTCTCTCTCTCTCTCTCTCTCTCTCTCTCTCTCTCTCTCCTCCCCCACTCATGCTGTCTCTGTTTCTCTCAAAATAAAGAAACTTAAGGAAAAAAAACATGCCCCTGAGTAGGGTTTTCCAGGGAACCACCAGACAAGTCAAGTGAGTCAGTTACCTAGTTACCTAGGCTTTGACGTTGCTCCAGCCCCATTCTGTCAGTCTTCCACAGTGAAGGTTAGGTTAGTATAGTGCAGAGAATATATTGGGAAGAAAATCCAAAAGCAGAGATTGGTTTAACAGCTCTTTTCTGAATCCCAGTGGAGATAATTGTCCAGATTCTGGGTAGTGGCATTGGAAATGGAGAGGAACCTTCAGACCTTGTCTCATCAAGAAGGAATTGGCAACTATATTTACAGTGTAGTTACGTAATGTAATGTTTATTTCTGTTATCCAAAGTTCACTACATGTTTATTGTAAGATATAAAAAAGCACACACACACAAGACAGATTTTTAGGAAATAACCTGTTACAGAGGATTTTTTATCCTGTGTTATGAACCTGTAGTTTTATAGTGTTTCTTTTTGAAAATAGAGCCAGGCTATGGATTTTTAAAGCACTTCTTATTAAAGTATGTTTTATGTAAGTTGATGTTGTAGTACTTTAAATTTTGTGGTTAACTTTGCTCTTTTCCCCCCATTTCAGGTGGATGCGCGGAGCATACCAGTGTTAGCAAAATGGCAAAACTCATATAGCATTAAAGTCGTACTCCAGGAGCTACGGCGTCTGATGATGTCTAAAGAAAATGTGAAGCTTCCACAGCCGCCAGAAGGACAGACATACAACAATTAATTTTAGTGGATCTCAAACTTGTCTTAAATCAACAACCTTCTACTCATGTTAATGTCTTGATTAAATATCACAATGCAAAATACCCACACATTAAGTAAAAGATTTCCAGCTGGTAAACATGACCTGGACATTTGTAAGGATATATTTAATACATGTACACCATTATGGTTTCAGCTTACAGGAGGAAAAATGCAGCACCATTTGTTTTCTCTTGTTAAGGCACTGTCATTTAAGCATAAACCTGGAGTACTCAAGATAGAATTCAGGTTTTCAAGATGAAAGCATGGAGAGAAGAGTCATATGCTGTGGAAGCATGTGTGTTTCTGAAAAGTAAAAAATTAAATCTCAAGAAGGAAAAACAGAACTGGCATGCTTTATCCATCTTGCTTAGTGAAAGAGCTTCAAGTTGAAATTGTCTAAAGTAGCAGGTACAATGAATATTGTCACAAATTGTGTTGATTTTTGAAGCGGTGTGGGTGCTGACTACTAGTAGTATCAAAAATATGTTCAGGATTGTTTTGATACCTGTATTTATAATAAAAAAATGTTGTGGGGGAGGCCGATGAATACCTGTTAAAAGCCGTTCCTGTGTGTTATATGTGACAGACATGGTAAATATTTGTTTACAGTCTTTGTTTGACAAACCATGCATTTAAGTGAAATCAACAAAAAAGGAAATAGGTGTATGGATATGTGATTTTGAGATTAAAGTTAGTCTTAAAATGTAAATAAAATGTGGAACATGTCCTGAGAAACCGTGCCATTTCTATTATGTTGATGTGGTACACGTATAGTACCTTGCTGAGGTAGCAGAAATTGGAATTACTGTAGCAATTCATCTATAAACACCTTTTATTATTACTCTATTTTGTATACTTCTTGTGAATTGGAATTTGCAGAGTATTTCAGAGAACAAATTGCCTAATTTGTTTAATTTCTTCTTTGGAGAAGGAGGAATCCCAGGTATTATATTTAGAATTTGAGTTTTACCAGAAATATTATTTAAAAATGTTTGGATTCTAGCAATTCTTACAGAATTCTAGATTGCAGATTATCCAAATACACATTCCATTTTTAATTCGTAACTTCTTTTTCTTTTTCCTTAGTTTTCTATGACACGTCTTCTCCTAGTGCTTTTAATACTTACTAATTGGGATTAATTTTATCCAGTTTCACTTAATCTCCACTTTGGTGGCAAATACTACTTTTGAATTGAAAGTTCATTTGTGTTCTGCCTTTACCAAAATAGGCTTTTAGGTCACTTTTTCATTTCAAAGCACTGGGTATACTATTTTGTTAAAAATACTCCCTTCTTATGAATTCACTGAAGTAAATAGAAAGGTACTCAGGTAATAAGGACAAATTTCTCAAAAATGTCCTGATGTGTTTTTATCAATTCATTCAAAGTTAAAGATCTGGATTACTTATTCTTGGTCAGTAATACATGAAAGTCAGTGATAGTTTGTCCAAATTTACTAATTTCAACATGGCTATTCTTTTTCATTATCAAAGAGGTTTAAAATGCTTTCAAATGACAGAAAATATATACACACAAATTAGTGCATGTGTAATTTATTAAACTAGGTTTGAAATTTTACCTTGGAATACATTCTTAAAATTTTTAAATGGTTGAAGATAAACTTGAATTACAATGGCATCATGTAAGACCATTGCGGGTGGTCTGAATCAGTTTAACAACTCCTTTTCCACTTTGAGAATGTGTCTTGTCACACATTGAAACTAATAACCATTTGAATGCTGTTAAATAATTTATATCTTGGTGGCCTGAGAATCTGAGTACTTGATCACCTGTCCTTTTTCCGCATATCGACTGTTGTGAAGGGTTTCTTCTCCCAAGTATATGTTCTGTGAGTTGGCGCTAGAATGTTTGTTTCCTCTGTTTTTGTTTTTGGGACTGTGGATCTCTGCAGAAATCTGCATGCCAATTAGCCAGCTCCCAAAGCAGAACACGTTTTGCATGTCACAATCAAGATACACATGGCAATCTAAGACACACTGGTTGATTTTAGAAGGAGGTTATGCAGAGCTGCTCTTAACTATAGTAACATTTCTAAGACTGCATTTTTGAAGCAATTTTTCCTTTGTTTTCTAAAGTGGCTAAGGTTGTAGGAATGTGTGGTATTAAATGAACTGTAAAATTGCCTTTGAAATGTTTAAAAGGCTAGCAGTTGCGACCCTAGGGGATGATCATATATTAATAAAGATTACAAAAATAAAATTCTTGTCTTATTAGGTCAATGTTATGCTTTAATGGTTTTAATTACTAGATTTCAGAATTGCTGATTTTAACATTTTACTAATATTTAAAGTAATGGCATTTATTATGGGTTTTCAGAATTTTGAAACATTTGTAAAGATAGTGGTATTTGAGTCTTCTGGGTTTAATCGAGAAGAAATTTATAATTTCAAATTATCCTTTTAAAAGAATGTATCAGTTCAGTTTGATTAAGTGCTTGGAGAGTATATTATTAGTTTTACTATATATGGTTTATTACTCTGGATAACTTAATGCCAATTCATTGATTTAAACATTTCCCACTATATATATTATTATTATTGGTAAATACATGTGAAATTAATGTCGTATTGAAAATTTAGAGGATACAGATGGAAAATATTAGTACATTATCTTTAATAGCTGTGGTGTGCATGGCCTTGGGTGGTTCTGGTAGATGCATCATGGAATTAAATTACTTTGGTCAGAACTATGTTAACCTTTTTAGTGAGTACATGACTATGTTCTTACATGCATTTTAAAAAATATAAGTACTAATGATAAAAATCAGGGGATTTGGGAAGTATGTAAGGATTTTTTTCCCTAGGTTTCCTTTTAGAAGTATATTTTTTAGACATATGTATAGAACCATAGTATCATTTATTGCTGGGAAGGATCCAAAAGGCACTGATTTTACTTTTCTGATAACTATCCATATAATTTTCCAGTACCAACTTGATTGATTTTTGATTATTTTCACAAAAATTTTCCCATTCTCACAATTCTGGAAAGTATATGTATTTTGTATATAAAATAGAAACATTATAAAAAGGAATGGATGCAATGTATTACAGAATTGATAAGAGCATTAGCTGTTAATTCCCACCCAGTACTGTGTTTACTAAAAAGCAGGAAATGTATGGAAATAAAGTATCTTTTTTGCTAAAGCTAGTATGCATTATAGAAGTTATAGAGTGGAGGGAAATCTTGCCATAGTTCACACAGAAAATGTCATTTTAAAAGTATATTGGAGCATTGAAAATAAAAAATATGCCATAAGCATTTTCTGAAGAGAAAATTTTGAAGGTATTTGATGATACAGAAAGTGACGTCAAAACTACCGTTTTGTGAAATTAGGGAGTTTGGGGAACTCATGGGGTGAATACATGATTAATAAAATAATTGGATAGGAAGAGAGTGCCATGGTGTTTACATCCTTAGTAGGATATTCTTACAAAAAAAAAAAAATTCTTAAGGTTCTGCTTCATCTCATTTTACATGTAGTCCATAAGAAGAACCCACAAGTTTTTTTAGCAAGTTCATTTAGGAAATCAACAATAAAAGCCAGATAGATCTCACGTTCTTAACTTAGATTTCAGTAATCATTTTTTTCTAAAGTGAGTGATCAAATACCATTTAAGATTTGTGCAGTGATCGATTTGCTGCCAAATGTAGACTTTTGCGAATTATTTTATCTTGTCCTTGTTCAGTAATCAACTATTTAAGTATATCTAGAAGTTTTGGCAGCCAAGAAATTATACAAAAGTGAAGTTTATATTCTACTCCCAAAGGGAGACTAATAGTTGACAGTAAGAATCCCAACAGTAAAGAGAAACCTGTGGTCAGTAAAGAGGCAAATTATTGAGTTCAGAGTAAAAACTTTCAGTTGTTCAGTCCAGTAGTTGAGTAATTTTTTAAAGAATATTTTTTTCAAAAATTATAAGGAAGCACTATTAACAGTTGAGTGTATATTTTTCATCTAATGTAATTGCTTTTTTAAGACAATAGGTAACAAAGTAACCTGGAAAATTTACAATGTAATGTGAAGTGAGATTTTAACAGGATGTCCTCATATTGTAAAATTAGTTACAATCAACAAGCATGGTAACTGTAAATGCTTGATTTACACAGGGTAGTATTTTACAGCCTACTTTGCAGTTTAGCAGCCTTTAAGAGGAACAAAAGTAGATTTTCTTCACAGTTGATAACTGACAAAGAGAAATGTATTGTTTTACTCCTTTTCAAGCCAAGCAAGTAATGATTGTCAGATGTCCAGATTATATCTTTTATCATAAATTATCTTTCTTTTACTATAATTTTAAAAATCTAGATAAAGTGGACAGTAGACTTCTTCAATAATTGCAATACTCAAAATAAAAATTGAGTACACAAAAGTAAAATATCTAGTTGCCTGGGTTTCTTAAACTTGAGTAATGTATGGACTTCTTTAAGGAGAAAAATAAACTTGTGGACTCAGTATTGTTTTGAATTATGTTTGTTAAAACATTGTTTAATGCATAAAGCTGTACTAATGCAAATGTTGTATATGCTCTTGGGCCTTTATAAAATTATAAAGTAAATTACATACAACCACAGAATAATTAAAATGTAAAATAATTTAGAATTGAGGATGTTTTATTTAATCTGCTTGAAATGTAAATATTGGTGTTATCTCTTGCTTTTTTTTTTTTTTTTTTTTTGGCCATGTCTATACGGTGGTGTGCTGCTTGACCTCAACTTTTCTTACCCTCTTTTCTCTTAACCAGACTGCCACAGAAATGTCTTTGCTATGTTATCTGACCTTCATTTGGTGTAAATACAGTTCTGTATTCAGTCTGTTATTGTTCTTTTCTATTAACCAGTTCTTGAAAAGAACTAAAACTCCTGAGTCTGCTTTTAGACCCACAGTTGTCTTAAACCCTTGATCATGAAGCATTAGAGTGATACTTAGCTGTCATCGTCGTCCTGCATAGATAAGAAAATTATTTATAATTGGTGATGATGACTTGATACATTGATAACATTTTAATTTAGGGTAACACATTTTATTTTTATTTTTTAATGTTATTTTTTTATTTCTGAGAAAGAGACAGTGTGAGCAGGGGAAGGTCAGAGAGAACCCTGAATCTGAAACAGGCTCCAGGTTCTGAGCTAGCTGTCAGCACAGAGCGCGACGCGGGGCTCGAACCCACGAACCGTGAGATCATGACCTGAGCCAAAGTCGGGCGCTTAGGGTTACACATTTTAGTCAGTGGTGCCTTCAAGCTAAATGTGCGATCTGCAGGCTCAGTCGTAAGGAGTAATATTTATTGGTTTTGAATACAGACTGCAGTTTAAAGAAGTCCCTCCCTTTCTGTTTTGACTACTCTATCATCATTCTCTGGTGAATCTTCCTTTCCATCAGCCCATTGTCACCTCTGTTCTTGTGACCAATTCTCTTCTGTCCTGTTGAGGATTTTTTCTTTCAGCTCCTTTAGGCACTTTCATTTTCCCCCATCATCCTGGTTGTGGTCCCCTCCATCTTTCTTTGACATTGACACTAACCATGAATTTGAGGAATACTCTTGGGAGATCACTTCACCACTTGAACCACTTGCTATGCCCTCCTTCCTACCACCTGCCCTTTGTTCATCACCTCTGTTAATGTTTGTAATCCTGTTTCCTTACCT
Source organism: Proteles cristata cristata (assembly GCA_017311185.1). NCBI lineage: Eukaryota > Metazoa > Chordata > Mammalia > Carnivora > Hyaenidae > Proteles > Proteles cristata. Next base: position 126,810 of record JAESUZ010004333.1, on the reverse strand, counting down.
GACTCCTCTCCTAACTTCTTTACCACTCTGATTTGTAGGTCTTTTTCTCAACCTGTCACTGTTGTCTTCCTTTGTCCTCATGTGTTGATGTTTTTGGCTTTACTTCTGAGAGTTGATGTCCAGGCATCCAACTATGGTGGTCATGATCATCACAATAATAAAGTTGTAAAGTTATTTATAAATCTATTTTAATAATTAAATTATTTGAATTTTAAATAGCATACCTCCAAAGTATATTTTTTGGAACTAAAAATAAAAAATTGTATTATTATTTTCTTATTGAGATACTTAAGATTATTAAAAATATCATCTTTTGAAAACAAATGTATTTGGCTACAGAGAAAAGTTAGAATTAATTTTTTGGATTAAAAATTGTTGGAATCATGACTGCCAGAAATGAGGTAACTTTTTATGTAATGAAAACTTAGTTCTGTTAACTAAACACATTGGGATAATTACTTTCAAGACTTTCCTGTGTTAAGTCCTTGTGAAATGCTACTTACTACTATATGGATACAGATCATAATATTGAGGTGACACGTAAATGTAAATTATGGTCAACTCTTGGTTGAATGAATGATCACATCGGCACAGAGCCTAAGTGCCCATTAGGATTAAGGTTCTAAGGAGAACAGGATAGTAATATTGATAATGAAGAGTAGAGAAGAAGCTAATACAAATCCTGGGGTAAATACCATTTTGCCATATACCCTATGACTTTGGGCCAGTTAGCCTATGTAACTACCTTCAGTTTCTTCTGTAAAGTCCATGTTTACCCAGAGTTGTGGTTTCATGAAATAATATGAATGTTTTAATTACAGTCTGATACAGAGTGATCAATACATGCTGGCATTTAAAGATGTTACTGATCTAAGAGCATTAAATCTTCAATTATGTTAAAGTATGCATTTGCATCAAGTCTCTACTATGTAAACTGTGGGCTGATTTTTCAAGAGGCTATATGAGATTATGTAGGCTTCATTTAAGCTGTTTGTGCATTCTGGATGAAATTTTTTTATTTTATTTCAGTTTATTTTTTGAGAGAGAGACAGTGCAAGTGGGGGAAGGGGTAGAGAGAGAATCGCAAGCAGGCTCCATTGCTGCCCGCGCAGAGCCTGACAGGGGGCTTGAACTCATGAAACTGCTAGATCATAACCTGAGCTGAAACCAAGAGTCAGACGCTTAAGCAACTGAGCCCCCCAGGCATCCCAAATCTGAATGAATTTAGTTTCTGCTCTTGGTTGAAGGTAAACAGATTGGCCTCAGGATGTTAGTCTTGGTGTGCCTGGCACCCCCGCTGTTGGCCGGACGATCCCCTCCCTCTGTTCTGCACTTGGGTGTGGTAGGCCTGTTGGATTCACCTCTCAATGGGCACAGTTTCTCTGACACGAGCAACAGGTCTTCATGTTGAAATCCATTGGGAAGAGGTAACCTAACCTGTAGTGCAAAAGAAAGCCTTCATAACTTGGGCTGAAAGCCCCACTATTTCAACTGCATTCCAGTAGAAAATTTCATATATGCAACCTACATAAGTATATATGCTAAGGAACATGATTAAAGGAAAAGGAAATTATATTTTAAACTTGCCTCTTCCATTATTCATCTTCACTTGTGAATATAATTACAGTGAAGTCACTTGAGTCATGGACTCTGCCTGCCCCCTGCAGAGAAGTCTACTTGTAGTAAATGTCATTATGTGGTGCATCAAAGCAAATCCTAAAAGGGGTTTTCCTCTTATTAACCCTTGCCTTCTGGAGTTGTATCTGATGTAATTGTGGACAAGTTAGAAACTTAGTAAATGATTATTAAGTTGTTTTTTTCTAATCAAAGTTAAAATCTAGATTAAGTTAGCATTTGTTCTTAATTCCTCTGCTTTTAATACTGGCTTTACCAGTAACAATTGTCAGATTTTGATCAATTGATTTTATTTGGTTAGTTATATTCATTAATTCAGCAGAAGTGTATTAGGTTCCTGCAGTCCACCCGGCATGTATACAGTGGTGAGTGTCACACAGTGTCTTCTCATAGTTACAGTCTATTGCGGCTTAGCAATTGGCAAACAGGCAATTTATCTAGTGGCAAATATCAAGAGAGGTGGTGAAGTGTTGGCATTTGGGGGACATTCATTAAAAGCACTGATCCTTGGGACTTCTAAGGTTCTTGAACAGGTATACATATTATGATCGACAGCGTATCATTTAAAGAGAATAGGGGTGCCTGGGTGGCTCAGTCGGTTAAGCATCTGACTTTAGCTCAGGTCATGATCTCACGGTTCGTGAGTTCAAGCCCTGCATCAAGCTCTGTGCTGAATGTTTGCTCCGAGCCTGGAGCCTGCTTTGGATTCTGTGTCTCCTCTCTCTGCCTCTCTTCCACTCATGCTCTGTCTCTCAAAAATAAATAAATGTTAAAAAAAAAAAAATAGAAACCATTTGTAAATACTGGTTTGCTCATGCTGGTGTTTGGTAACCTGTAAATTATTAAAGGTTGTTTTGTCATTTAAAAATAACTTAGACTTTAGACAGCCCGCATGTTCTCTGGAGTAGTTTCCTTACCCACAAAAGGAAGCTGGACAAGAGAGGTTCTGAGATGCTTTCAGAGCTAAGGTTGTTGGTTTTTCGGCCACCTCCAGTGTGCTCTAAGCATCATAGGATGCTTTACATGTGTGAAGCCTTGCTGGTCCTGTGGGAGCACTCAGAATAATTTATTTGCATATAGTGTGTAGTCTGGAAAGGATTTAGTGGTATTAGACCAAAACTCCGATTTTAATGCATTTGGGGGAGGGAGGTTAAAATAATACAGAATTTAATTCAGTACCTCTGGGATAGGGCCTAAGGTTCAGTATTTCTTAACTCCCAGTCATGTCCCCTCATTGGTGGACCACACTTTCAGTACCAAAGGGACTAATACACAGTATTTGGGGGAAAAAGTAATAGAAGTGTCTTTAGCATATAGCAGGCACTATTGAATAGGAAATATCAACCATGTTTTGGGTGCTTATGCTCATTCTCTTGCTCCATACAGAGGAGCACTCTACAGAGTGTGCTGATTCTCTTTCTGAATTCTCCCTTCTCACTTACTTTTCTGACCCTCTGCTGTTAATTCCTCTGGTGTTCTTTACTAGCCCCATACTTGAGCTCTGCAGACTGTCAAAGCATGTGTTTGGGGGTGGTGGTGTAGGGATGATTCTACCCCAGATATCTAAATTTAACATTGCTACATCATGAAGCTTAATTCTGTTTCAAATGTTCCCATCTAGGCTATATATAAATTAGTTTTACTGTGACTGCTGCCCTTGGCATTGTCTTGTGTAGACAGTGATGTGTCCATGCCTCCAGCCCCCACCCTGACTCTCTCTGTGAGATCACCGTTGGTGCATGCCTTCTATTCTGATTCTCTTTATTTATTTGCAGCGCTAGTCCCTCTCTCTAGTTGGATGGGCATTTCTGAGCACTGCCTCACAGATTCCAAACCTTCATTCCTTGTTAATGCTAGTTCTTTTTCCAACCATGGGAAATTCCTCACCACTGTTCCAGACACATGGTCATTTACTTTTGCAAAACAAAGGAGATTTTTTCAAGTAGGTTTAAAAACTTTTTTAAAGTTTGTTTTTGTTTCTGTTTTTTAGTGTTTATCTCTGAGAGTTCTGACAGACGTGAGCTGGCCAGTGCAGAGCCTGTCGTGAGGCTCAAACTCATGAGCTGTGAGATCATGAGCTCTGTGACCTCATGAGCTGAGCCGATGTTAGACTGAACCACCCAGTTGCCCCATGCATGATCTTTATTTTAATTCCTTTCTAGTTCTGAACTTCAGCACATAATGTGGGGTTAGGTGGAATGAATGCGTCTTAAAACATTCCAAGCGCTACAGATAGTTCTCTTTCTGAGGTTGTGTTGCTATTTGTAGACTTCCTGTTAGCACTCATAGATGAGTCTGTTATCTAATTTTGAGACCATTTCTTTTGAGAATCATTTCTCATGTAAAAATGATGGCTCAAAATATTCAGTTACCACTGTGTTTAGATGTGTTCCCTGGGCAAGGAAGAAATCAGCTGCTTCTCAAGATTCAGCTGTTGAAGGTGCATCTTACTCAGATCACAAATGTGATATTGAGTCACCTTCATGTCAGAAAATATTTTAGTCACCGAAAATTATACCAGTTGTTACCAAATATACTAGTTTTCTGAATTGTTGTCTCTAAACAAAGAGTAAAAGTGCAAATAAAAACTCCACAATGACTTCCAGAACTTTGTTATCAGCTCACTTGCTAAATATTTATGTTCTATCCAGAATTGAAGATTTTAGTTTTAAAATTATTTTTGTGTATAAGTTTTTGCATGGATATGTTTTCATTTCTCTTGGGTTGACACCTAGGAGTAGAATTGCTGAATCATGGTAGCAGTGTTTAATCATTTGAGGAATTGCCTGGGTGTTTTAATGTGGCCGTGTCATTTTACATCCCTGCAGCAGTGTATTAGGGTTCCAGTTTCTCCACATCCTTGTCAACACTTAATTTGTTTTCGATTCTAGCAATTCTAATCTGTATAAAGTGGTTTTTCATTGTGGTTTTTACTAATTCCTAATGATGCTAGGCATCTTTTTACAAGATTGCTGGCTACTTGTTTATTTTCTTTAGAGAAATGTCAAAAAGTCCTTCATCCCTTGTTAAAATTAGGTCCTTTGTTTTATTGTTGAGTTGTAAGAAGTTTTATATATTCTGGGTAGTAAGTAGACTCTTAGCAGATACACGGTTTGCAACCCATTCTTTTTTTTAAATGTTTACTTATTTTTAAGTTTTTTTTTGAGAGAGAGAGACAGAATGTGAGTGGGAGAGGGGCAGAGAGAGGAGACACGAAATTTGAAGCAGGCTCCAAGCTGAGCTGTAGCACAGAGCCCAGTGCGGGGCTCGAAATCACGAACTATGAGATCATGATCTGAGCCAAAGTCGGACGTTTAACTGACTGAGCCACCCGGGCATCCCCGCAACCCATTCTTCATATTGTCTTTTCACTCTCTTGACAGTATTCTTTGATGCCTAAAAGCTTTTAATTTTTATGCAATCCAGTTTTTCTTTTTTTTTTCTTTTTTTTTTTTTTGGTTGCTTGTACTTTGAAACATCTAAGTAATCATTGCCTAGTCCAAAATCACTATGATGACTAGTTTTATGTATCAATGTGGCTAGGCTATAGTAACCAGTTATTTAATACAATCAGCTGACTTTTAAGTAAATGAGACTGCCCTCAATAATGGGAGTAGGCTTCTCCAATCAGTTGAAGGCCTTCAGAGAAACACCTCAGGTTTCCTGGAGGAGACTAAATTCTGCAAGTCCTGCCTGAATTTCCAGTCTGCCAGCCTGTCCTACACATTTCAGATTGTCCAGCCCGCACAGTCAGTTGAGCCAGTTCCTTAAATCAGTCTCTCTGTTGTGTCTGTCCGTCCGTCCGTCCATCCGTCCGTCCATCCGTCCATCCATCCATCTGTCCACACATCCATCCATCTATCATCTATTTATCTCTATTGATTAATCAGTCTATCAGTCTATCTAGTTGTTTATCTGTCATATCCTATTGGTTCTGACTGATTAACAAAGATTTACATCTACAATTTCTTCTCCAAATTTTATGCATGTAACTTTCACATTTAAATCTTTGATTCATTTGAATTCATTTTTGTATATAGTATGAGGAAGGGGTCCAAATTTATTCTTTTGCATGGTGATACCCAGTTATGTTGGCACCATTTATTGAATGGTTGTGGCACTCTTCGTAAAAATCAATTTGCCATATATATATATATGAGTTTATATATATTTGCCATATATATATATATATATATATATATATATATATATATATATATATATATGAGTTTATCTCCAGACTTGCAATTATTTTCCATTGATCTGTAAGCCTAGCCTTAATGCCAACACTTCAGTGTCTTGATTGCTGTAACTTTGAGGTAAGTTTTGAAATCAAGAAGTATGAATCCTCCAATGTTCTTGTTTTTTCAATATTGGGCTATTCTGTGTCCTTTGAATTTCCATATGATTTTTAACATCAATTTGTTCTGAAAAAAAGAAAGTTAAAATTGTGATAGAGATTGCGTTGAATCTTTAGATTGCTTTGGGAAGTATTTCCATTTTAATATTAAATCTTCCAACCCATGAACGTGGGGTGGTTTTATTTATCTGCATTTTCTTTCGTTTCTTTCAACAGCGTTTCATAGTTCTTTTCTTTGTAGTGTACAAGTCTTGCACTTCTTTTTTAAGTTTATTACCTAGATATGTTACTAGTTTTGATGCTATTGTAAATGGAATTGTTCTCTCTTTTAAAAAAAAATCTTAATGTTTATTTATTTTTGAGAGAGAGTGGGGGAAGGGCTGAGAGGGAGACAGAGGATCCAAAGTGGGCCCTTGTGCTGACAGTAGAGACCCTGGTGTGGGGCTCAAACCCATGAACCATTAGCTAGTGACCTGAGCAGAAGTCTGACGCTCAACCAACTAAGCCACCCAGGAACCCCAGGAATTGTTCTCTCTCTCTTTTTTTAATGTTTTATTTATTTTTGAGAGAGATAGAGACAGCATGAGCAGGGAGGTCAGAAAGAGAGGGAGACACAGAATCCGAAGACAGAGCTAGCTCCAGGCTCTGAGCTAGCTGTCAGCACAGAGCCCAACGCAGGGCTTGAACCCACAAACCGTGAGATCATGATCGGGACTGAAGTTGGACGCTTAACCGACTGAGCTCCCCAGGCGCCCCCCAGGTATTGTTCTCTTAATTTCATAGATGATTCATTGCTACAACTGATTTTTGTATATTGATCATATGTCTGCAATGTTTTTTTTTTTTTTTTTGCTTTGCTGTAGGCTCTCTGAAGAGAACTAATGTGTACTCTGTAAGTCTAATTCATTTGTATCTTAATTAGGTTGATTTTATATCCCTGAGAATCTAAGTCCTTTACTGCTTTTCACAGTAGTCTTTACAGTATTCCAGTGACCAGCACTGTTAGGGACAATTTATAAAATCTTATGATGAAACTAGTTAGTTGTTAGGCATTAACTGAAGTTTAACTCCTCTCTCCCAAAGATTGATCTTTGCTTTCTTATTTGTTAGATATGTGCTTATAATGAAGATGTTTGTTACTGTACAAAGGACATAATTTCCATGGAGGGTATGAAAATGAAGCACATGCAATAAAGACAACAACATGAAAACTAACATTCCATGTTGCCTGAGTTGTAATTATTCTGGAAACTATTCTTGAATAGTTTGCTATAATTTCAGATCTGATCCCTGTCTGTAGTGATTCTGAACATGGTATAACAAACTTAAAAGTTTCTCTAAAATTATATGAGGGGATCATTTAAAATTGATACTTTATTTTAGAGAAGTTTTTATTTGGCATTTTGTGTGTTTCGGAGTGGAACAGTTAGAGGAGGCCTCTTGAAAATAAAGCCTCTCATCCACGCATCTTTTTGTCCAGTTAAGCGTAATTCTTTTTTTTTTTTCAAATAGTTTATTGTCAAATTAGTTTCCACATAACACTCAGTGCTCATCCCCACAAGTGTCCTCTTCCATGCCCATCCGCACTCCCCCCCACATCCATCAGTCCTCAGTTTTTGTCAGCATTCAAGAGTCTCTCATGGTTTGCCTCTCTCCCTTTCCCCCACCATTTCCCCCTTCTTCTCCCCCTTGTTCCTCCGTCAAGTTCCTCCTAATCCTCCTATACGTGCACACATATGATACTTGTCCTTCTCTGCCTGACTTATTTCGCTCAGCATGACACCCTCAGGGTCCATCCATGTTGCTACACATGGCCAGATTTCATTGTTTCTCATTGCCATGTAGTATTCCATGGTATAGATAAACCACATCTTTTTGATCCATTCGTCCGATGATTGACACTTAGTCTCTTTCCATGTTTTAGCTATTGTGGAGAGTGCTGCTATGAACATTGGGGTACATGTGCTCCTATGCATCAGCATTTCTGTATCCCTTGGGTAGATTCCTAGCAGTGCTATTGCTGGGTCCTAGGGGAGTTCTATTGTTAGTTTCCTGAGGAACCTTCACAGTTTTCCAGATGGGCTATACCAGTTTACATTCCCACCAACAGTGCAGGAGGGTGCCCGTTTCTCCACATCCTTGCCAGCATCTAGAGTTCTCTGATTTGCTCATTTTGGCCACTCTGACTGGTGTGAGGTGGTATCTCAGTGTGGTTTTGATTTGTATTTCCCTGATGAGGAGGGTTGCTGAGCATCGTTTCATGTGTCTTTTGGCCATCTGGATGTCCTCTTTGGAGAAGTGTCTGTTCATATCTTCTGCCCATTTCTTCACTGGGTTGTTTGTTTTTCGGGTGTGGAGTTTGGTGAGTCCCTTATAGATTCTGGATATTAACCCTTTATCTGATATGTCATTGGCAACTATCTTTTCCCATTCTGTTGGTTGCCAATTAGTTTTGTGGGTTGTTTCCTTGGCTGTGAGAAGCTTTTAATCTTGATGAGGTCCCAATCATTTATTTTTGCTCTTGATTCCTTTGCTTTTGGGGATATGTCAAGCAAGAAATTGCTGCGGTGGAGGTCAAGGAGGTTGTTTCCTGCTTTCTCCTCTAGGGTGTTGATAGTTTCCTGTCTCATGTTCAGGTCCTTTATCCATTTTGAGTTTATTTTTGTGCATGGTGTGAGAAAATGATCTAGTTTCATTCTTCTGCATGTTGCTGTCCAGTTCTCCCAACACCATCTGTTAAAAAGGCTGTCTTTTTTCCATTGGATATTCTTTCCTGCTTTGTCAAAGATTAGTTGGCTGTATACTTTTGGGTCCACTTCTGAGTTCTCAATTCTGTCCCATTGGTCTATGTGTCTGTTTTTGTCCAATACCGTACTGTCTTGATGATGACAGCTTTGTAGTAGAGGCTAAAGTCTGGGATGGTGATCCCTCCCGTTTTGGTTTTATTTTTCAGGATTACTTTGGCTATTCAGGGTCTTTTGTGGTTCCATACAAATTTTTGGATAGTTTGTTCTAGTTTTGAGAAGTATGCTGGTGCAATTTTGATTGGGATTGCATTGAATGTGTAGATTGCTTTGCATAGTAATGACATTTTAACTATATTTATTCTTCCAATCCATGAGCATGGAATGTTTTTCCATTTCTTTGTGTCTTCTTCAGTTTCCTTCATAAGTTTTCTATAGTTTTCATCATACAGATCTCTTATATCCTTGGTTAGGTTTATTTCGAGGTATTTTATGTTTTTCTGTGCAATTGTGAACGGGAGCAGTTTCTTGATTTCTCTTTCTGTTGCTTCATTGTTGGCATATAAAAATGCAACCGATTTCTGTACGTTGATTTTGTACCCTGCAACTTGGCTGAATTCTTAGATCAGTTCTAGTAGGCTTCTGGTGGAATCTGTCGGGTATTCTATGTAGGGTATCATGTCATCTGCGAAGAGTGAAAGTTTGACTTCTTCTTTCCCAATTCTGATGCCTTTGATTTCCTTTTGTTGTCTGATGGCTGATGCTAGGACTTCCAGCACTATGTTAAACAGCAGTGGTGAGAGTGGGCATCCCTGCCGTGTGCCTGATCTCAGGGGGAAAGCTCTGAGTTTTTCCCCGTTGAGGATGATGTTAGCTGAAGGCCTATCTTAGAAGGCTTTGATGATGTTTAAGTAGGTTCCTTCTATCCCGACTTTCTCTAGAGTCTTTATTAAGAAGGGATGCTGTATTTTGTCAAATGCTTTTTCTGCATCTATTGACAGGATCATATGGTTTTTATCCTTTCTTTTATTGATGTGATGTATCACATTGATTGATTTGCGAATGTTGAACCAGCCCTGTAACCCAGGAATGAATCCCACTTGATCTTGGTGGATAATTCTTTTTATGTGCTGCTGGATTCGATTTGCAAGGATCTTGTTGAGGATTTTTGCATCCGTATTCATCAAGGATATTGGCCTGTAGTTCTCCCTATTTGCTGGATCTCTTTCTGGCTTTGAAATCAGAGTGATGCTGGCTTCATAAAATGAGTCCGGGAGTTTTCCTTCGATTTCTATTTTTTGGAATAGCTTGAGAAGAATTGGGATTAATTCTGTTTTAAATGTCTGGTAGAATTCCCCAGGGAAGCCATCAGGTCCAGGGCTCTTATTTGTTGGGAGATTTTTGATCACTGATTCAATTTCTTCACTTGTTATGGGTCTGTTCAGGTTTTCTATTTCTTCCCATGTGAATTTTGGTAGTGAGTGTGTGTTTAGGAATTTGTCCATTTCTTCTAAGTTGTCCAATTTGTTGGCATATAATTTTTCATAGTATTCCCTGATAATTGCTTGTATTTCTGAGGGGTTGGTTGTAATAAGTCCATTTTCATTCATAACTTTGTCTATTTGCGTGCTCTCTCTTTTCTTTATGATAAGTCTGGCTAGAGGCTTGTCAATTTTGTTTATTTTTTCAAACACCAACTCTTGGTTTCATTGATCTCTTCAGTTGTTTCTTAGGTCTCTATGTTGTTTATTTCTGCTCTAATTTTTACTATTTCTCTTCTTCTACTGGGTTTAGGGAGTTCTTGTTGCTCTGCCTCTAGTTCCTTTAGGTGAGCTGTTAGATTTTGGACTTGCGCTTTTTCTAATCTCTTGAAATAGGCCTGGAGAGCAATGTACTTTCCTCTTAGGAGTGCCTTTGCCACATCCCATAGATATTGAATTGTTGTGTTTTCATCATCATTTGTTTCCATATATTTTTAAATTTCCTCTCTAACTCCCTGTATGGCCCATTCATTCTTTAGTACGGTGTTCTTTAACCTCCATGTTTTTGGAGGTTTTCCAGTCTTCTTCCTGTAATGATTTCAAGTTTCAAAGCATTATGATCTGACAGTGTACATGATATGATCTCAATTATTTTATATTTATTGAGGGCTGCTTTATGTCCCAGTGTGTGATCTATCTTGGAGAATGTGCCATGCGCACTTGAGAAGAAAGTAAATTCTCTGGCCTCAGGATGTAAAGTTCTAAATATATCCGTCAGATCCATCTGGTCCAATGTGTCTTTCAAGTCCATTATTTCTTTAGTGATTTTCTGTCTGGTTGGTCTGTCCATTGCTGTAAGTGGAGTATTAAAGTCCCCTGCTATTAGCACATTCTTATCTATAAGCTTGTTTCTGTTTGTGATTGTTTTAGATATTTAGGTGTTCCCATATTCAGTGCCTAAACACATATGATTGTTAGTTTTTCCTGACGGATGGATCCTTAATTATTATGTAGTGCCCTTCTTCATCTCCTGTTATTGTCTTTAATTTAAAGTCCAGTTTGTCTGATATAAGTATAGCTACTCTGGCTTTCTTTTGATTTCCTGTAGCATGATATATATTTCTCCATCCCCTTACTTTTAATCTGTAGGTATCTTCCAGTCTAAAATGAGTTTCTTGTAGACAGCATGTAGATGGATTTTGTTTTTTTATCCATTCTTCTACCCTATGTCTTTTGATTGGAGCATTCAGCCCGTTTACATTCAGTGTTATTGTTGAAATATGTGGGTATAGAGTCTTTGTATCTTTTGTAGGGTTCATGTTTGTGGTGGTGTCTCTGGTATCTTTGTTCCTTGCAACCTTTCCTGCAGAGCGTCCCCCTCAGGATTTCTTGTAGGGCTGGCTTCGTGGTGACAAATTCTTTCAATTTCTGTTTGTTTGGAAAGGTTTTTATCTCTCCTTCTATTTTGAATGACAGGCTTGCTGGATAGAGGATTCTTGGCTGCATATTTTTACTGTTCATCACATTGAAGATCTCCTGCCATTCCTTTCTGGCCTGCCACGTTTCAGTAGATAGGTCTGTCACCACTCTGATAGGTTTCCCTTTGTATGTTAGGGCCCTTTTCTCCCTAGCTGCTTTCAAAATTCTCTCTTTGTCCTTGTATTTTGCCATTTTTACTATGATATGTCATGCAGAAGATCGATTCAAGTTACGTCTGAGGGAGTCCTCTGAGCCTCTTGTATTTCCACATTTACTTCCTTCCCCAGGTCGGGGAAGTTCTCTGCTATAATTTGTTCCAGGATTCCTTCAGCACCTTTCCCTCTCTCTTCCTCTTCTGGGATTCCTATGATACGGATATTGTTGCATTTGACCGTATCGCTGAGCTCTCGAATTCTTCTTTCCTGTTCCTGGATCAGTTTGTCTCTTTTTTTGTCAGCTTCTTGTTTTTCTCTAATGGTGTCTTCTAAATCACTTATTCTCCTTTCTGCCCCTCAATCCGTGCATTGAAGGCCTCTAATTTATTATGTATCTCATTTATCGCATTTTTTAATTCTTCATGCCTATTTTTATTTCCCATTCTGTCTGTAGCCATAGTTTCTTTGATGTCCCCTATGTTTTTTTCAAGCCCAGCTATTATTTTTACCATTATTATTCTAAAATCTTGTTCAGTTATGCTGCTAATATCTGTTTTGAGCAGTTCATTAGCTGTCATTTCTTCTTGGAGTTTCTCTGGAGGAGAGCTCTTTCATTTCATCATTTTAGTTAGCTTTCCGGCGCTTGTTGGTTTTAGAGACCTGTTAATGCTCTCTGTATCTATGAGTGCTGCTATATCCAAGAAGACTCTCTGACTGTCCAGGGCCTAACCTTTCAGAGAGTGTTTTTTTTTTAATGTTTTTTTTTATTTCTAGGAGAGAGAGAGAGACAGCATGAGCAGGGGAGGGTCAGAGAGAGAGGGAGATACAGACTCTGAAATAGGCTCTAGGCTCTGCTCTGGCAGTCAGCACAATGCCCAACGCGGGGCTCGAACCCACGAACCGCGAGATCATGACCTAAGCGAAAGTCGGATGCTTAACCGACTATGCCACCCAGGCGCCCCTCAGAGAGTGTTTTTGGAATGGTATCTCTTGGTCTCTCTTGTTGGCACCTTGGTTATTTTATTTTCCTATTCGTAGTGATAATAGGGACTCCAACCTTGTGTACTCTGGCTTGTTTTTTGAATTAGCCCTGGAAAAGAAAACAGACCTACAAACACACAGGGAGCAGGAGCACACAAATGCACAGGCTAATTCAACTAACATGCAAAGCGAGTGGGAAAACGAAAAAGTTAAGAGAAAAGATGGAGAAGGACGGGCGAATAATAGGGAGTATAAAATACAAAAAAAGGGTCAAAAAGGAGAAAAGAAAAGGATAAAAGAAGAAAACCGATGGACAAAGAATGGTTTAAAGCATATAACTGGATTTCTCAGCTACAGTTAAATAGTCGTGTGTATGCAGTGCTGTTTGAAGAGCACAGAGAAAGAGAGAGAAGACAGGGCGGGGCTGAGGCAAAATTGGAAATAGAGTGAACAGGAAGAAGGGATAAGAAGCTTTTTTCAAAGAGGTAAAGGGTAGAATATGGTTGGATAGGTGAGAGAAAGATGCTGGTGTTATCCAGAGAAACTGTATAGTCTAATTACTCCTGAGAGAAAGAGATGAAAATGTCGGTATGTGTAGAATTTACATCTACAGATGGACTCGCTGTGATTGTTTATGCAAGCTGGCGACCAGAGTTAGCCAGGTCAGTGTTCTGGGGAAAAAAGAGAGAAAGGAGAAAGAAGAAAAACAGAAGAGAAAAAAAAAGGGAGGCAGACAGCTCTCTGGCCGGGATGGGCGTGGCGTGATCCAATGCCTCTGGCAGGAGTTCTGCCTTGGCGGGTGTGGGGAGGAGAGTGATGGTGCTCCAGTCCCTTCTTGAACTAAGCGCTGCACCTCGCTTTTTTGGGCGTGTAAACTCCCCGTACCAGGGGCTCAGCGGAAGTCGGTTGCACTCTTCAACTCAGGCCAGTCCCAATCTCCAAATCCCCGTCCGCGTGCCCCGCTGAAATTGCCTTAGACACAGCTTCCCAGGCAACCCCTTTGGGGCAATTCCAGGCCCCCTGCCGAGCTCTGGGGGTGGAGTCAGAATCGCTGCTTCCTTCTCTGGGTGGGGCTGGCGCGCATGGGCGGGGGCTTGCCTGCCGGGTGCGCAGAGCCCGCTGGAGTGAGGAAAACCAGGTCCCTCTATGGCTCGTCACCCGAAGCATGAACTCACAGGCAAATTTCCCAGTTTTTAGCTCTTTGCCTTCCCTCTAGAGATCCAGCCAGCCAGGAGTGCGGACGCCTGGTGTTGGAGCGTGCGGCTCTTTCTGGGGCCCAAGCCGCCCGGGAGGACAATGGCGGCAGGCGCGCCGCCTCTCTGAAGTCCAGCCGCCAGGAACCCGCACAAAGAAGCAGTCTGTGCGCTCAGCCACCCCACCCCCCGCGGGACCAGTTGGCGCGAGGGGTCCTGGCATGCAGGTATTTGGCAAGTACGGTCTTTCTCTGCCCCAAGCGGTGGTTTTCCCCCCGAACGGAGGTTTCTTTCTCTTTTGGACTCTCTCTTTTTCCCCTCTCACTCCCCGTAGAGGGTAGAGGGGGATCGCCTCCCACCCTGGAGTCTCCGATCCCGGCCCGATTTTATCTTCCCCAGTTAGCACTCACGTTAGAAGGCTTTCTCAGTGGATTCTGCGTCCTTTTTATCCCAATCTCTCAGGTTTTGTAAGGTTTCCAATGGCTTCAGATCTTTTCCGTGTGATGTATGGGCGCGAGTTCAAGTACGGAGTTCCTTACTTCTCCGCCATCTTGCCCCCTCCATCCCTCCAGTTAAGCATAATTCTTGACACAACAGTTTTTGCAACTGATCTTCCTTTTTTTCAAAACTCTACGTATATATTGAAGTATTTTAAAGCAAGATATCAACATTTTAACATTTACCTCTAACTACTTCTTAAAAATAACATGGGTCCTACATAGCTAACTTATTATCAAAACTAACATAATTAATAATTTTTATAATGAGATATAATTGACATGTAACATTAATTTCAGGTGTACAACATGATTCAATATATGTATATATTGAGAAACGATCACCACAGTAAGTCTAGTTAGTATCTGTCACCACATAATTACAAAACATCTATTTCTTGTGAGAATTTTTAAGATCTACTCTCTTAGCAACATTCAAATATACAGTACAGTGTTATTAACTGTAGTCACCACTGTATATTATATCCCCCAGTTTTATTTCTTTTGTGACTGGAAGATTGTACCTTTTTACCATTACCCTGTTTCTGCAAAACATCAATCTGTTCTCTCTATAAAGTTTGTTGGATTTTTTTGGATTCCACATATAAATGAGATTATGGTATATCTATCTTTGATGTATTTCACTTAGCATAATACCTTCTAAGTCCATCTATTTTGTTGGAAATGGCAAGATTTCCTTTATTATAGCTGAATAATATTCCACTGTGTTTATGTAAATATATTTTCCACACCTTTTTTTATTTTAGCAATTTATTGATGGTACTTAGGTTGTTTCTATGTCTTAGTTATTATGAATAATGCTGAGCATGGGAGTGCATATATCTTTTCGAGTTACTGTTTTTTTTTAAGTTTTTTTTTTTAATATTTTATTTATTGCTGAGAGAGAGACAGTGTGAGCAGGGGAGGGTCACAGACAGGCAGATACAGAATCTGAAATAGGCTCCAGGCTCTGAGCTGTCAGCACAGAGCCGGACGCGGGGCTTGAACCCACGAACTGTGAGATCATGACCTGAGCCGAAGTTGGACGCTTATCCGACTGAGCCACCCAGGCGCCCCTCGAGTTACTGTTTTTGTCTCCTTTGGATGCATACCCAGAAGTGGAATTGCTTGATCATATGGTAGTTCTTTTTTTAATTTTTTGAGGAGCCTCCATACTATTTTCCAGAGTGGCTGCACCAGTTTGCATCCCCACCAACAATGCACAAGGGTTCCTTTTTCTCCACATTTTTCCAACATTTTATCTCTTGTCTTCTTAATTATAGCCTTTTAACTTGTCTGAGGAGAAATCTCATTGTGGTTTTGATTTGCATTTCCCTCATGATTAGTAATGTTGAACGTCTTTTCATGTGTTTGTTGGCCATCTAGATGTCTTCTTTGGAAAAATTTCTATTCAGATCCTCTGCCCCTTTGTTGAGTTATAGGAGTTGTTTATATTTTTAGGATATTAACCCCTTACTGGATATATGATTTCCAAATATTTTCTCCCATTCCATGGGTTGCCTTTTCATTTTGATGATGGGTTCCTTTGCTCTGGAAAAACTTTTTGTAGCCCTGTTTATTTTTGTGTTGGTTGCCCTTGCCTGAAACAATCCAAAAAATATTGCTAAGACATATTTCGCTAAGCATAACACCCTCAAGGTCCATCCATGTGGCTACACAGGCCAGATTTCATTGTTTCTCATTGCCATGTAGTATTCCATGGTATAGATAAACCACATCTTCTTGATCCATTCATCTGTTGATGGACACTTAGGCTCTTTCCATGTTTTAGCTATTGTTGAGAGTGCTGCTATAAACATTGGGGTACATATGCTCCTATGCATCAGCAAGGACAAATATCATATGTTTGCATGTATAGGAGGATTAGGAGGAACTTAACTGAGGACCATGGGGGATAAGAAGGGGGAAATGGTGGGGAAAAGGGAGAGAGGCAAACCATGAGAGACTCTTGAATGCTGAGAAACAAACTGAGGACTGATGGATGTAGGAGGGAGGGGGGGAGATGGGCATGGAGGAGGGCACTTGTGGGGATGAGCACTGGGTGTTATATGGAAACCAACTTGACAATAAACTATTTGTAAAAAAATAAAGTAATACTAATGAGTGGAAAAAAATTATTTCTAAGACAAATGTCTAAGAGTTTACTACCTATGTTTTCTTTTAGTTTTATGATTTCAGGTCTTACATTTAGTGTCTTTAATCCATTTTATTTTTGCATACAGTGTAAGAAAGTATTTCAGTTTCATTCTTTTGCAGGTGCTGTGCAGTTCTCCCAGCACCATTTATTGAAGAGATTGTCCTTTCCCCAATGTATATTCTTGCCTCTTTTGTCATAGATTAATTGACCATATAAACATGAGTTTATTTCTGGGCCCTCTATTCTGTTTCATTGATTTCTGTATCTGTGTCTGTGCCAGTACCATAATGATTTTTTTTGCCACCACAAGATTTTATTAAATTTCTTTTAAATTTACACCCAAGATTAGATTCCTTAATGCCCCTTACCCATTTAGCCCATCCCCACTCCCACAACCCCTCCATTAACCTTCTGTTTGTTCTCCATGAGTCTCTTATGTTTTTGGCCCCCTCCCTGTTTGTATATTATTTTTTCTTCCCTTCCCTTATGTTCATCTGTTTTGTATCTTAAAGTCCTCATATGAGTGAAATCATATGATACTTGTCTTTCTCTGACTGACTAATTTCACTTAGCATGATCCCCTCTAGTTCTTTCCATGTAGTTGCAAATGGTAAGATTTCATTCTTTTTGATTGCTGAGTAATACTCAATTGTGTGTATATATATTTATATATACCACACGTTCTTTATCCATTCATCCATCAGTGGACATGGGCTCTTAACCATACTTTGTCTATTGTTGATAGTGCTGCTATAAACATTGGGGTGAATATGTCCCTTTGAAACACCTGTATCCCTTAGATAAATACCTAATAGTGCAATTTCTGGGTGGTAAAGTAGTTCTATTTTTAATTTTTTTGAGGAATCTCCATACTGTTTTTCCAGCGTGGCTGCATTCCCACCAGCAGTGCAAAAGAGATCCTCTTTCTCCACATCCTCGCTAGCATCTGTTGTTGCCTGACTTGTTGATGTTAGCCATTCTGAGAGGTGTGAGGTGGTATCTCATTGTGGTTTTGATTTGTATTTCCCTCATGATGAGAGATGTTGAGCATTGTTTCATATGTCTGTTGGCCATCTGGATGTCTTCTTTGAAGAAGTGTCTGTTCATGTCTTTAGCCCATTTCTTCACTGGATTATTCTTTTTTTGGGTGTTGAGTTTGATAAGTTCTTTTTTTTTTTTTAATGTTTTATTTATTTCTAGGAGAGAGAGAAAGACAGCATGAGCAGGGGAGGGTCAGAGAGAGAGGGAGTCACAGACTGAAACAGGCTCCAGGCTCTGAGCTGGCAGTTAGCACAGAGCCCGACACGGGATAAGTTCTTTATAGATTTTGTATACTAACACTTTATCTGATATGCCATTTGCAAATATCTTCCCCATTCTGTCCGATGCCTTTTAGTTTTGCTGATTGTTTGTTTCACTGTACAGAAGCTTTTAATCTTAATGAGGTTCCACTAGTTCAATTTTGCTTTTGTTTCCCTTGCCTCTGGAGACAAAAGTAAGAAGTTGAGTAAGAAGTTACTGTGGCCAAAGCAAAGAGGTTCTTGCCTGCTTTCTCCTCGAGGATTTTGATGGCTTCCTGTCTTACATTTAGGTCTTTCATCCATTTTGAGTTTATTTTTGTGTATGGTATAAAAAAGTGACCCAGGTTCATTTTTCTGCATGTCGCTGTCCAGTTTTCCCAGCACCACTGCTGAAGAGACTGTCTTTATTCCATTGGATATTCTTTCCTGCTTTGTCAAAGATGAGTTGGCCATACTCATGGCCACGTTTGTGGGTCCATTTCTGGGTTCTCTATTCTGTTCATTTGATTTGAGTGTTTGTTTTTATGCCAATACTGTACTGTCGTGATGATTACAGCTTTGTAATACAGCTTGAAGTCTGGAATTGTGATGCCTCCTGCTTTGTTTTTTTTTTTTTTGTTTTTTTTTTTTCTCTTTTCAAGATTGCTTTGGCTATTCAGGGTCTTTTCTGGTTACATACAAATTTTAGGATTGTTTTTCCTAGCTCTGTGAAGAATGTTGGTGTTATTTTGATAGGAATTGCATTGAATATGTAGATTGCTTTGGGTAGTATTGACATTTTATCAATATTTGTTCATCCTTTCCAGGAGCATGAAATATTTCCATTTTTTGTGTCTTCTTCAATTTTCTTCATCAGCTTTCTATAGTTTTCAGTGTATAGATTTTTCACCTCTTTGTTATGTTTATTCCTAGATATTTTATAGGTTTTGGTGCAATTGTAAATGCCATAGATTCCTTGATTTCTCCTTCTGCTGCCTCATTATTGGTGTATAGGAATGCAATCGATTTCTGTACATTGATTTTATATCCTGTCACTTTGCTGAATTCCTGGATCAGTTCTAGCAGTCTTTTGATGGAATCTTGGGTTTTCCATATAAAGTTTCATTCATCTGTGAAGAGTGAAAGTTTGACCTCCACCTGGCTGATTTGGATGCCTTTTATTTCTTTGTGTTGTCTGATTGCTGAAGCTAAGACGTCCAAAATTGTGTTGAATAACAGTGGCGAGAGTGAATATCCCTGTCTTGTTCCTGACCTTAAGGGGAAAGCTCTCAGTTTTTCCCCATTGGGAATGATATTAGCGTTGGGTCTTTCATATATGACTTTATGATTTCGAGGTATGATCCTTCTACATCGATCCCTCTGCAGTTGGCTAATATCTTGTTGAGAGTACCATAATGATTTGATTACTATAGTTTTGTAGTATAGTTTGAAATTTGGGACTGTAATATGATATTTCTAGCTTTGTTGTTTTTTCTAAAGTTTGCTTTGGTTTTTGTTTTATTTCATTTTGTGTAGGTGGTGTGTGTGTGTGTGTGTGTGTGTGTGGCACCATACAAATTTTAGGATTATTTGTTCTAATTCTGTGAAAAATATCTTAGATATTTTGATAGAGATTGGATTCAAGCTCTAGATTGCTTTGGCCAATATGGAATTTTATCGAGAATAATTCTTCCAATCTACCAGCATGGTATAGCTTTCCATTGATTTATGCTGTCTTCAGTTTCTTTCATTAATGTCTGATAGTTTTCAGTGTACAGGTCTTTCACCTCTTTGGCTTAGTTTATTCCTAGGTTGTTTGCTTTTTTGTTTTTTGGGGTTTTTTTTAGTGCAATTGTAAATGGGATTGTTACTTAATTTCCCATGCTGCTGCTAGTTTATTGTTAGTATACAGATATGCAACAGATTTTTGCACATTAATTTTGTATCCTACAACTTCACTAAGTCATTGATTAGCACTAATACTGTTTTGGTGGTTTTTTTTTTAGAATTTTCTATACATAGGATAATGTCATCTGCAAGTAGTGATAGTTATATTTCTTCCTTACCAATTTGAATACTTTTTATTTCTTTTTGTTTGATTGCTTTGTCTAGGACTTCCAGTAATATGTTGAATAAAAATGGTGAGAATGAACATCTTTGTCTTGTTCCTTATCTTAAAGGAAAAGCTTTCAGCTTTTCACCACTTAGTATCTTGTTAGGGAGTTTATTGCATATGACTTTTCTTATGAGTTATTTTCCTCTGTAACCGCCGCTTTGTTGAGAATCTTGTATCTTCAGTCTCGAACTTCATTATTAGCTCTGACAGGTTTTTAGTGTAAATTATTTAGGGTTTTCTATTCATAAAATCATGGCATCTGCAAATAGAGATAGTTTTATTCCTTTCCAACTGGATGTCTTCCATTTCTTTTTCTTACCTAATTGCTTTATCGTTATCTTTTGCAGTCATAATTTCTATCAAGTCCAAATTCCTAAATCCTTTTTTCTTTTTTTTAATAAAAAGATTTTATTTTTGCATATCTTAATTCTATCATGAGCCGTTTACAGTTTAGAGTCATGGTCAGGTTATGGATCAGTTATTTGTAGAAATAACGTTCATTGTGTATTGTGTAAAACAGTGATAGTTGTATTTATATCTTAAGTAATCCAAAGGAATGTATTCTTGAATTGCTTTATGATCCATAATTGGTCTATGTGATTTTGTTCTTTAGTTCCTCATCATTCTTGTGAGCAGTACGTATTAACCAGCCATGCACTTGGTAGAACAAACAAACTGCGGAGATCAAATTGTTCTAGGAGTCCAAATAGTGAGATCAGCCATCTCTTTATTAGTAGTAATTTGTCTGAGGCACCAGACTGTGTTTCATCATTGTGTTTGTTTCATCTCACAAATTCTTTTATTTTTACTTTTTAAATTAAAGTTAGTTAACATATAGTATAATAATAATTTCAGGAATAGAATTTAGTGATTCATCACTTACATATAACACCAGTGCTCATTCCAAAGGGCTTCCTCCTTAATACCCCCCACCCATTTGTCTCTTCCCCCCACCCAATACTCTGCCAGCAACCCTCAATTTGTTCTCTGTATTTACAAGTTTCTTATAGTTTTTTCCCTTTTGTTTTATATTACTTTTGCTTCCCTTCCCTTATGTTCATCTATTATTATTTGTCTTTCTTTATTTTGCTTAGCATAATACACTCTAGTTCCATCCACGTTGTTGCAAATGGCAAGATTTCATTATTTTGATCGCCAAGTAATATTCCATTGTGTATATATGTCATATCTTTATCCATCAGTCAATGGACATTTAGGATCTCCATATTTTGGCTATTGTCAATAGTGCTGCTATAATCATTGGGGTGCATGTGCCCTTTGAAACAACACTCCTGTATCCTTTGGATAAATACCTCGTAGTGTAATTGCTGGGTTGTAGAGTTCTATTTTTAATTTTTGGGAGGAACTTCCATACTGTTTTCCAGAGTGGCTGGGCCAGTTTGCATTCCCTCCAGCAGTGCAAAAGACATCCTCTTCGTCTGCATCCTTGCCAACATCTGTTGTTGCTTGAGTTGTTAATTTTAGCCATTCTGACAGGTATGAACTGGTATCTCATTTTGCTTTTGATTTGAATTTCCCTGGTGATGAATGATGTTGAGCATTTTTTTCATGTGTCTGTTAGCCATCTGGAAGTTTTCTTTGGAAAGTTGTCTATTAATGTCTTTTGTCCATTTCTTCCCTGGATTATTTGTTTTTTGAGTGTTGAGTTTGATAAGTTCTTTATAGATTTTGCATACTAAGGCTTTATCTGATATGTCATTTGCAAATATCTTCTCCCATTCCATTTGTTGCCTTTTAGTTTTGCTGATTGTTTCCTTCGCTGTGCAGAAGCTTTTTATTTTGATGAGGTTCCAATAGTTCATTTTTGCTTTTGTTTTCCATGCCTCTGGAAACATGGAAAGTAAGAAGTTGTTGCAGCTGAGGTCAAAGGGGTTGTTGCCTGCTTTCTCCTCTAGGATTTTGATTGCTTACACTTAGGTCTTTCATCCATATCGAGGGTTTTTATTTTCTTTCATTCTTCTCCATTCTTCTCCATGTCGCTGTCCAGTTTCCCCAACACCATTTGCTGAAGAGATTTGTCTTTTTTCCATTGGATATTCTTTCCTGCTTTGTCAAAGATTAGTTGGCCATACATTTGTGGGTTTATTCTGGGTTCTGTTCCATTGATCCGAGTGTCTGTTTTTATGCCAGTACCATACTGTCTTCATGATTACAGTTTTGTAATAACAGCTTGGAGTACAGAATTGTGAAGCCTCCTGGTTTGGTTTTCTTTTTCTTAAAGTTTGTATTGCGATACAAACTTTAAGATCGTTTGTTCTAGCTCTGTGAAGAATTCTGGTTTTATTTTGATAGGGATTGCATTGAATATGGAGATTGCTTTGGGTAGTATTGACATTTTAACAATATTTTTTCTTCCAATCCAGGAGTATGGAGTGTGTTTCCATTTTTTTGTATCTTCTTCAATTTCTTTCATAAGCTCTCTATAGTTTTCAGTGTGTAGATTTTTCATCTCTTTGTTTAGGTTTATCCAAGATATTTTATGGTTTTGATGCAATTGTAAATGGGATGGATTCCTTGATTTCTCTTTCTGTTGCTTCATTATTGTTGTATAGAAATTCCACCAATTTCTGTACATTGATTTTATATCCTGTGACTTTGCTGAATTCATGGACCAGTGCCTAGCAATTTTTGGGTGGAATCTTTTAGGTTTTCCATATACAGTATCCTGTTGTCTATGAAAAGTGAAAGTTTGACTTCCTCCTTGTGGATTTGGATGCTTTTTATTTCTTTTTGTTGTCTAATTGCTGAGGCTAGGACTTCCAACACAATGTTGAATAACAGTGGTGGGAGTGGATATCCTTGATGTGATCCTGACCTTACAGGGAAAGCTCTGTTTTTCCCCATTGAGGATATTAGCAGTGGGTCTTTCATATATGGCTTCTAAGATCTTGAGGTTTAATCCTTCTATCCCTACTTTCTTGAGTGTTTTTATCAAGAAAGGATGCTGTATTTTGTCAAATGCTTTCTTTGCATCTATTGAGAGGTTCATGTGGTTCTTATCCTTTCTTTTATTAATATGGTGTATCGCACTGATTGCTTTGCAGATACTGAGCCAGCCTTGCATTCCAGGTATAAATCATACTTGGTTGTGGTGAATAATTCTTTTAATGTATTGTTGGATCTGGTTGGCTAGTATCTTGTTGAGGATTTTTGCATCCATGTTCATCAGGGAAATTGGTCTGTAGTTTCCCTTTTTTGGGGTTTTGTTTGGTTTTGGAATCAAGGTAATACCTTATAGAATGAGTTTGTATGTTTTCCTTCCGTTTTTATTTTTTTGGAACAGCTTCAAAAGAATAGGTGTTAACTCTTTCCTATGTGTTTGGTAGAGTTCCCCTGGAAAGCTGTCTGGCCCTGGACTCTTGGTTGTTGAGAGGTTTTTGACTACTGATTCAACTTCTTTACTGATTAAAGGATGTTCAAATTTTCTATTTCTTCCTGTTTCAGTTTTGGTAGTTTATATGTTTCTAGGAATATGTCCACCTCTTCCTGATTGCCCAATTTGTTATATAATTGCTCGTAATTTTCTCTTATCATTATTTGTATTTCTTTGGTGTTGGTTGTGATCTTTCCTCTTTTATTCGTGATTTTATTTATTTGTGTCCTTTCCTTTTTCTTTTTGATCAATCTGTCTTGGGGTTTGTCAATTTTGTTAATTCTTTCAAAGAACCAGCTCCTGGCTTCATTTATCTGTTCTACTGTTGGTTGTTTTTTTTAAAATCTTGATAACATTGATTTCTACTCTAATCTTTATTTTTTCCCCCATCTCCTCCTGGTTTGGGGTCTTATTTGCTGTTCTTTTTCCAGCTCTTTTAGGTGTAAGGTTAGGTTATGTGTATTTGGGACCTTTCTTCCTTCTTTAGGAAGGAGCCTAGATTGCTATATATTTCCCTCTAATGACTGCCTTTGCTGCATTCCAGAGGTTTGGGTTGTTGTGTTTTCATTTTCATTGGCTTCCATGTACTTTTAATTTTCTCTTTAATTTCTTGGTTAACCCATTTATTCTTTAGTATGATATTCTTAAATCTCCAAGTATTCATGGTCTTTCCAAATTTTTTCTTGTGATTGATTTCAAGTTTCGTAGCATTGTGATCTGAAAATATGCGGGTATGATCTTGATCTTTTTGAACTTGTTGAGGGCTGATTTGTGACCTACTCTGCGATATATTCTGGAGAATGTTCCATGTGCACTGGAGAAGAGTGTGTATTCTGCTGCTTTAGGATGACATGTTCTGAATATATATGTTTTAAGTCCATCTGGTCCAGTATGTCATTCCAAGTCATTGTTTCCTTGTTGACTTTATGCTTACATGATCTGTCCATTGCTGTAAGTGGGGTGTTGAAGTTCCCTACTATTATGGTATTATTATCAATGAGTTTCTTTATGTTGTTGTTAATTGATATATATTTAGGTGTCTATATGTTGGGGGGCATAAAGACTTACAATTGTTAAATCTTCTTGGTGGATAGACACCTTAATTGTGATATAATGACCTTCTTCCTTTCTTGTTACAGTCTTAATTTTATTTTTTATTTTTTAAATTAAAAATTTATTTTAAAAATTTCTGAAAGAGAGAGACAGCATGAGCAGGGGAGGGTCAGAGAGAGAGGGGGACACAGAATCTGAAACAGGCTCCAGTCTCTGAGCTAGCCATCAACACAGAACCCGACACGGGGCTTGAACCTACGAACCATGAGATCATGACCTGAGCTGAAGTCAGACACTTAACCAACTGAGCCACCCAGGCATCCTGTCTTAATTTTAAAATCTAGATTGTCTGATAGAAGTATGGCAACTCCAGCTTTCTTTTAATGACCATTAGCATGACAGATGGTCTCTTTACTTTCAATCTGTAGGTGTTTTTAGGTCTAAAATGAGTCTCTTATAAGTGGGATATAGGTGGGTCTTCTTTTCTTATCCATTCTGATACCCTATGTCTTTTGATTGGAGTGTTTCATCCATTGACACTTTGAGTGAGCACTGAAATTTGTGAATTTATTGCCATTGTGTTACCTGTTGAGTTGTTTCCGGTGGTGTTCTCTGGTCATTTTTAAACCATTGCTTTTGGTCTTGTTTTGTTTTGTTTTTCGGTTTTGTTTTGTTTTCCTTTTTTCCACTCAAAGGGGAGTACCCCTTAAAATTTCCTGCAGGGATGGTTTAATGGTCACAAACTCCTTTAATATTTGTTTGGGAAATTCTTTATCTCTCCTTCTATTTTCAATGACAGCCTTGCTGCATAAAGAATTCTTGGGTGTGTACTTTTCCAATTCAGCACGTTGAATATATCCTGCCACTCCTTTTGGCCTGCCAAGTTTCTGTGGATGGATCTGCTGTGAACATGATTTGTCTTCCCTTATAGCTTAATGACTTTTTTTTCCCTTGCTGCTTTCATAATTCTTTCCCTGTCTGTGTATTTTGTGAATTGACTATGATATGTTATGGTGGTGGTCATTTTTAAAAGATCTGATGGGGGTTCTCTGTGCTTCTTGGATTTTTATATCTGTGTCCTTCCCCAGATTAGGAAAAGTTTTCTGCTATTGTTTGCTCACATAAACCTTCTGCCCTTTTTTCTCTCTCTTCATCTTCTAGGACTCCTATGATTTGGATGTTATTCCTTTTTCTTTTTTTTTTTTGAAATTAAATAATTTTTATTGCTAGAAGTTAATTGACAAGTGTTAAAGAGAAAAATTCACAATTACTATTAAAGAACTGAAGGCTTGGTATATATAATTTAGGAATTGCTACTACTCACATAACTGTTCAGCTTTAGGTGAAGGTTAACAGAAAGGGGTTCTTACACTGAAACTAAAGATTAACACGATGTATTATTTTAAATTAAAATATTTAAACCACTGTAAAGAATTACATGCCTCTTAGCTAATGTTATAATTGTATCATATTATTTAGGTTCAAGTTCTTCCTTCAAAGAGTCATCAGAATAACATGGATTGAAGAGACTTTCAAACACTTGCCATCTCTTGCTGCTGCTTTATGAACTGCTCATATAGCTGTCTGATTGTTTTCAGTCTCTGGCTCTGAACAATTCTAGATTGTTGAAAAACCTTTTGTTGCTGTCGAAATAGGTTCTTTGCTCTTGTTGGGTTTTCCAAACATATTCAATTTTCTGGTTACTAGTTTTGAGAGAAGTCGGTATACATTTCCAGTCTTTTTCTCTTGGCAAGAAGAGCCTTGTTAATGTCAGCTCCAAATCTTTCCAGCATATTTTGTACTTCACCCCCCACATCTTCAAATATTCCTGCAGAAGTCCTTTTCTTCCCATGCTTATCAATTATTGGAGTCTTCCCTTCGGTGACATCCTCCTCTGAACCACTCAGATCTTTTTTATCTTCTTTCTCAAAGTCATAGGCTCTTATGATCTGATCTTCCACTGATGTCTTCCCAGATTTCCCTCTATGCTTTCTTCCAGACGTCACCATATTTAGATGTTTCCTCCGGTATCTGCTCTGCTGTCGACGCTCCTCTGGATGTTATTCCTTTTTAAGAAGTAACTGAGTTCTCTAAGTCTTGTATTGTGATCTTTTGTCTTTGTTTACCTCTTTTTTTTTCCTGCTTCATTATTCTCCATAACTTTATCTTCTATATCGCTGATTTGCTGCTCTGCTTCACCTATCCTTGCTGTCTTGGCATCCATTTGAGATTGCATCTTGGTTATAGCATTTTTAGTTTTGTCCTGATTAGATTTTATTTCTTTTATCTGCACAGAAAAGAATTCTGTGCTTTTATCAACCCCAGCTAGTATTCCTATTATTGTGGTTCTAAATTCTAACTTAGACAGCTTGCTTATATCTCTGTTGATTAAGCCCTTGGCTGTCATTTCTTCCTGTTCTTTCTTTTGGAGTGAATTCCTTTGTTTTGTCATTTTGGAGGAAGAATTAAATTAATAAAGGAAAAATTAAAATTAAAAACAAAACAAAATGTCAAATAAAGGAAACTAGATCCTAGATTGCTTTTTGATAGAACAGAGAAGAAAGGGAAAGAAAATAAAGATAAGGAAACACTTAAAATTTTTAAAAATTTATACAAGATCTAATAAAATGAAATAGAGTAATTTAAAAAAATAAAATAAACATATAAAATAAAAACAATTTTTTTCTTTCTGTATGCAAAAATAAGGAAGAAAAGAAAGAAAACAATTTAAGCAAAAACAGAAAAAGAAAATGAGCAAATAAATGAACCAGGAAACAAAATGAAACCCAAATGAAGTTACATCCAGTTTCCCCTAGATCTGAAACTATGAAGCCTTCTATAGTCTGTACACTAAGTGGTCTTCTGGGGGATACGGTTGGAGGATGCAGTTGGGTGGGGCTTTGTATAAGGGCTCTGTTCTCCACTAGGTGGCATTGCTTAGCTTACTGGGGTGGATCAGCGTGGTGCACATGCACATGAGAGGGAGAAGTGGAAATGGCTTCACCCAGCTCCCTAGTCTCTGGTGCGGTCCTTTGCACTCTCACTGTGCAAGCACTGTGATCAAGCACTCCTCCTTTGTCTCAGGCTTCTATCCACTCCCACCTCTACCTTGTCTGTATCCAAGCTGTCTGCTTGCCATGTGGCACCTCCTTCCAGAGTTTCATCTCAGATGGTGTTTAACCCCACACTTCAGAGACCCCTGCAGCTTGGACTCGCACCAACACTCTGGGGGAGACTCTTGCTGAGCAATGGCTGTGTGCCAGCTTGCCCCAGAAAATGTTCATGTGATCGTGTAGTGGCAGAAGTTCAGAGATTATGGTAAGCCACAACACACAGCCAGCACCAGGTTTCACCACATTCTGGTGTCTTTGTCCCAGTATCAGCAAAGGTGACTGCTCTCTGGGGTCTGCTGGGACCTTTGCCTATGGAGAGGCTGTATGGTCTTTACCAAATGCACTCCAAGCAGGGGAACTGCTTCTCCCCATGTGGCACACTGACCCTGCTGCTAGGGATTCACTCTGCTTCCTCACCAGAGCCCTGCCAGGCACTGAGCTCCTTAACTTCAGAGTCTGTGTTCCACTGTTTATAGAATCCTGGTGGTATTGAAACCCTCTCCTTTCTTCCTGTCAGTGGTGGGAACAGAACTCTTGTTCAGTCTCCTATGAAGGTTTTCACTCTTTCTCTTTCTCTCCAGCTACTTTTGGGGGGAGTGCTTTTCTTGCACAATCCGATGTGCTGCATTCCCCCCTTTTCTCTCTCTGTGTCCTCTCTCTGCAAAAAGAGTTCCTTACCCTCCATGGCTTTTCTCTCCCCCAGTTCATTTCTCTGCACCATGTACCTGCCAAGTTCTGTGGCCTAAGTTATGCAGTTTGTTGTGTTAATCCTTAGATCAATTTCCTAGGTGTTCAAAATTGGTGTCAATCTAGCTGCGTTTCAGGAATAAGACAAGCTCAGAGTCTCCATACTGCTCTGCCATCTGAACTCCCTCCCTCAATTCTCACAAATTCTTAACTCTTTCCTTAGGTCTCACTCCTCAGGATCCTTAATCCAGTGAGGAATCAAGTTGCTGAAAAATGAATTGATACTTCTCTGGGGTGATGGAGTGAAGGAATAGTCATACCTGGACAGAATTTTCCCCTTGTTTTACTCTGGTCCCTATTAAGTATACATTACTTTAATAATATGGAAGTTAAACATTAAGCTGTAAATGATCTGGTCTAGTCTTGTTTTCCATTATCAAAGCAGTTATTGCAACCCCATGATAAATTTACATATTTATTTAAGTAGTCTCTACCCAATGTAGGCTTGAACTCAAGCCTCCAAGATCAAGAGTTGCATGTTTTTCAGTCTGAGTCAGTCAGGCACTCCAAATTTACATATTTAGATTGGAGAATGATGCTTTTGGTAAAAGATATCTGCCACTGGCTAAGGAGGTGAGGAGACTGAGGTGTATCAGATTCTTCTCCCAGAGGTGACCACAAAATAAAAGGATTAGTCATGTTATCTTTGATCAGAGGATGACCAGTGCAGCAAAAGTCCCAGGACCATGGGTCCCTACAGTGAAGCTCTTTTAGTCTACAGGACTATTTACATTTTAGGACAGCTATGCATGGACACTTCAATTGGAGCTTTTGCTAGGGGGGATGGTGGAAGAAGCTTAAGCAAGTTCTTGCAAGTATGGGTGAAATTATGAAATTTGCAGGCGGTAACTCTATTATTGAGTTAAAAATCAACTGTTTTGCTGGCTGACAAATGACTTCAATATCATCAGTATTTCAAGAGTAGTTTTCCTGCTAGGTTTGCCTACCAGGTCACTGTGTCACCCAAAGGAGGTGGTGTTGAGATTGGTGTAGTAACTCTCCAAGGACCTCTTACAACAGCATGACACTGAGTGGGTCCAAGGTGAGTCAGTTTGGAATTGTAATAAGTTTGTAAAATTAATATCTTACTTTTTTATAGTTAATGTTGGAAAGTATAGTTTTGGCTAAGATATCTGAAATTTTTATGGAAATACTAAAAAAATAGGACAATTGAATGTGAACTGAAGATTAGATGATGAGTCTAGTTACTATCACCAATTATGCA
Source organism: Proteles cristata cristata (assembly GCA_017311185.1). Lineage (NCBI taxonomy): Eukaryota > Metazoa > Chordata > Mammalia > Carnivora > Hyaenidae > Proteles > Proteles cristata. The sequence continues at coordinate 97,199 of JAESUZ010004333.1, read as the reverse complement.
CACTGATATTGCTGAATGTAATTAAGGAGACACTCATTACATAGTTACTCAAGTAAATAAAAGTAAAGGGATTTAACATGTAGGAAAGAGGAGTTACTCTTCCTGAGAAATAATAAAGAGCACATCTAATTTAATGATATATGTAATTATATATTCAATATAGCTCTGTGAGTTAATAGGATAAGATTAGGCTCTGAAAAAATATCGCAGACACTTTTACATGAAGCAGTATATTATAGTGGTTAAGGGCATGAACCCTAGAGTCAGACTACCTGAGCTTAAATCCTGTTCCACCATTTATTTAGCTTTGTAGCCTTGGGAAAATTACTTAAGCTATCTTCCCTGTTTACTATGTAAAATATTTCCTCTGTTTTATCTGTAAAATGGGGATATTTCTAGTATCTATCTTATAAAGTTTTGAGAGGATTATATTAACATGTATAAAAGACTTATGTAGAATAATGCCTGGCATATAATGATGATGATGATGTAGGAAGAGGAGGAAGAAATAGACACTTTCTCAGGAATGGAACATTCTTTCTCAATAAAACGAAATGACCTACCAAGCCATAAAAAGACATGGAGGAAACTTAAATGCATGTTAAGTCAAAGAAGTCAGTTTGAAAAGGCTACATACTGTATGATTGCAACTATTTGATATCTGGAAGAGGCAAAGAGTAAAAAGATTAGTGTTGCCAGGAGCCTGGGGAGTGGTGGGGAGGGGAGAGATGAATAGGTGGAGCACAGGACATTTTTAGGGCAGTATGATACTGTAATGATGGATACATGCGTTATGCATTTGTCAAAACCCATAGAGTGTTCACAAAGAGTGAACGCTAATGTAAACTAAAGACTCCAGTTAATGATAATGTGTCAATATTGGTTCCTCAAGTGTACCACACTAGTGCAAGATGCTAATTAGGGAAAGCGTACCACAGGGGAGAGGGAATATATGGGTATTCTCTGCACATAAAAGTGTCCTAAATTTATTTTTAATCTTTTCTTATTTTTTTAAAAAAAGTGAAGGACAAAATGTTTATTGTACTAAGATATAAACATGGAAAGGAATAATTTTAAGAAAACATCTTCTGGGGTTTTTGCAGAATGTGGGTAACACAGTGAGATTGATGACTGGTACGGCTGGAACTTTGCAGGTAAATTAAACAGTGATAGAAACATGATCTTTGTTTTTCTGTGTATTTTAATTTTTATATGAATGGAGTGAACTTTCTAAGTCACAGTGTGGTGCATACTGCATTTTTAGCCAGCCTGGCAACTCCTAGGCAGAGCGCCAGGCAGGTTGGCATAATCTGAGGCAACAGGGATGAGAGGTCCTCCTCACACTTCCCAAGTTCATGTCACCAATTGGTCCAAGCCAGAAGCCCCAAGTAAGAACTGTCCTTTGCTGGCAGGATGCAGAGAAAGAGTTTGAGGTTATTGCTAAAACTGGAGCTGACTGGATTCTGGAATTGGGAAATGACAAATTTAACCTAAATAAAATATGAATAAAGTAGTGTCTTATAATATTCCATTATTATTACAGCCTGGGCTGAGAAAAATTATTATCCTGAGTAAAGAATGATTTGGCACTGCTCAGGATAAAAGATAACTTACAAAAATCCTCTTTCTGTTTCTTCTGTTCTGTTGGCAAAAGTAATGGCTGAAAATGACCAGACTGACTTGAAAGTAAGCAGGCTCTGTAGGACAGCCCTTTGGGGAAATGCATCAGGGCTGATGCAAGGCTCAGAGGGAAAGGATCTTGACCTAACCCATTTTCATGTATTACTTTCCAGAAAAGGTTTCTCTGCTATTTATAGGCACATGTGTTATCTTGGCCCTCTGGGAGCAAAAATTTATATATTTGACCAGAAAAGTTTGCTAGTAGGCAGTTTCCTAAGAGAAATAGGACATTCGTTTATTTGTTTTACTTTTGGCTTAGCTAAATAAAAGCTGAAATTTTTCAAAGAGCACACCAGGCACTTTGTAGATGTAAAAATGTGTTTAGTATCAGGCACTTTGTAGATGTAAAAATGTGTGGATGTGTTTTAATGCAATTATCTGTCATTATGTAACACGATAGAAATGAGGGCAGCCCACAGGGTTGAGTGCTGCATCCAGGGAAGGGATCTCGATTGAGTGAAGTGAATGTGTGGAAAAGAAAACAAAGTGTCCTGCAAAGAGAATAATTAGGAGCCAAATTCATGTTCTCAGATCATTCAGGTATTTTTCCTTTTGGACTCTTCTGAAGGATTTACTTTTTATATAATGTTGGAAAGACATAGTGAAACCTAAATACTTTTGAAGTTCTTTCTTTTCCTCCCTCTTCCTCTTCTTCCCTCCTTCCTCTTAACATCAGTTACTTAATTTACTTGCTCTCTCCTTCTGAATTTGCAGGCAGAAGGTCTGAGGTGATGGAGCCAGCCTGGCCATGGGTGCTGGTGAAGGAGTGCTCAGAAATCTAAAAGGGAGCCTTGTCTACTTCTTTTACTGAAATGCTGCTAATACATGTGGCAACCATGTTCCAAAGAAACTATAGATGGTGTTTTCTCAATTCATCCTGGTGGTTTTAAAAATAAGACCCAGTATAAACAGACATTGATCTTTTGATGAGCAAACAAGAATGTACTAAAGAATTCTGGAGAGAAATAGCTGTTGTTTACTGTTAGGATATTGACTGAGAACATTAAATGCCGCTATGGTTCTTTTCTACTCTCTGAATTTCTAGTATATCTAGTATTGAATTTGAATGATTATTTTCTCTAGGGCCCCAATTATTATTTTATCAGTTTTGGCACATTAATTTGCTATGTTTCAATATGGACTTTGTCTATGGTCTTTTTACATACAAGAGATTTTTTTAACTATAAAAATTTAAATTTAAATTTAATGCTGGATGTCTATTCATTTGGTAAGCTGAATAGAGATATAGATTAATATGAAGTTTTAAATATGGCACCTGCAAAAATTCAAATTCAAGGAAGACATGTCAGAGTCACCCTCTTGTTTCAGGTGCTTTACATAGCCTTATATGACTTCAAGGGCTTGTTTTTATTTTTGGTAATTTCAGGCTTTTATGGCAGGAAAAAAAAAACCTCTGAGATAAGAATAAGAAAGAGAATGGAGAAAAAGAGAATTTAATAGCTAAAATCTATTTCTCTTTGGTCAGAGTTGGCAATTTCCTATAATGGAAAAATATTTAAATTTTCTCAGGATTCATTGAAGGCATTGCTAGACAACATAAAACTACTGCAGATATTATTATATTATAGCTTTAATCTGGTGTATTAAGCTCTTCTCTAGAGAGTTCATTTTTATGAATCAGAAGACCAGTATTCTCATATTTGCTATCATGTTGAAGCTATTGTTTTTTTTTTCTAGGAGAGAGAGAGACAGCGTGAGCAGGGGAGGGTCAGAGAGAGAGGGAGTCACAGACTGAAACAGGCTCCAGGCTCTGAGCTGGCAGTCAGCACAGAGCCCGATGCGGGGCTCGAACCCACGAACCGCGAGATCATGACCTAAGCGAAAGTCGGACGCTTAACCGACTAAGCTACCCAGGCGCCCCAGTGTTGAAGCTATTCTGTTTGGTTAGAAATTTCACACAGGGTGTCTACGGTCATACCACCCCGAACGCGCCCGATCTCGTCTGATCTCAGAAGCTAAGCAGGGTCGGGCCTGGTTGGTACTTGGATGGGAGAAATTTCACACAGGGCAAATTTTATTGTATGGTTTGATTTAACACAAGTTATATTGTAACTTGTGAGTACAAACATGACCCCCCCCCCTGCCTTTTTAAGTGTATTTGCCAGTTTAATAATACTCTGTTCTCTTTTGAAATCCCAATTTTCTAATTTGGAAGCCCAGAGGCAGTGTGCACCTTCAAGGCTGTGAGCACTTGGATCCCTTTATGGAACTTGGAAATCAGAATTAGCAGTTTTATCATTGAGCACCTCATGCTAGAATGTGCCCATTAGTCCTAGATTGGGTCAGCAATGGATAGTGTACAGAAGAGGGTGCTTGATATACTGTGGTTTGGGCTGGTATTTTTGTCTCTAGCCTGTCCTGTACTGCAAGCAGATTCCCCAAGACGTACAGTCTGAGATGGAGGCTTTTGTGCATGAAGTTTATTGAAAAGTGTTGTTAGAATCAATACCTGGTGGGAGTAAAGCGGTCTTGGCAGAGAGAAAACCCGAGATGTGCCACAGTCACAAAGGCCTCAGCCACTCCAGTGGGGGTGCTCTGGAACTGGGATGACCATTCAGAGTTGTCCTAATTTGGGGCAAGAGGAGTGGGCCTTTATATCCTTGTGCTGATACTCATGATCCAGACTGCCCCAGGAACAGAGCATGAGGCTCTGTGGGTAGGAAAGGCAAATCCATCCCCAGAATATGTCTGTTACAGACAAGGTAAAACCACCCTTCTCCAGATGGAAAGGGTCCAATAGACTCAACTTGCTCTAATATGTCTGGTTGTCTCAGGAATGGTGTTCTATCGGGCTCAGTGTGGGTTGCTGTCACTGGCAGGTTGAACACTCAGCAGCAGCAGTTGACAGACTGGTCTTGGTGACCTCCACTCCTTACCGTCACTGATTCTCTTCATGCACATATTGTGCCAGCCCTGAGGTGGCCATGAGAAACTAGCTGATCCCAGCTGGTTGAGTTATTCTGTCTACTTTCTATTTGCTGTCTCTTTTGTGGTGGGTGTTCTCTGATGGGCATTAGCCTCTGATTCAGTGATCTTCACACACTTTGTACTCATTCCATAAGTGCATCCACATGTCTCTTCCTCTGACCTCCCAATTGTTTCTTGTTTTCCAGGCTCTTCCTCAACCAGCTGAGGGTTTTGTCTCCTCCCATGAGTCCATGTATCTTCTGGCTTTAGGCTTCCTCCTTCCTCACAAAGTGGATGGTGAGGTGTGGTGCTCAAGACTACATCCATGAGGAGGATGTCACTCACTACTGCCTCTCAGGGCTGCCACACGCAGAGCTATGATGTGGCAGCAGTCTCTTTTGGGCTTTGTATTGATATACTAACCTGATTGACATGAAAACCAGATTGTCTTTGTTTCTCCTTAGTAAGCTGGTCTCAAATATCCCCTTGGCCCCAATGTGGCTACAGGTGTGAGCTGAAGAAGAGGCATTGATGCCATAATGGGGAAGACATGATGTTCACATATTCTCTCTGGCCCTGCTCATGCTTGATCCCTTAGTACCATTTCCTTTTATAGTGGGTTGCTGATGGCTCCACTTGGCCTCATGACTTGGTGGATCTGACAGAACCAGCTCATCATAGGCAGTTTTGGCTACATGGTTATCTGATTGGCTATGATCAAGCACTCCATCTCTGACAGGGGCAGTAGTACACCAAGAGCTGTCTTTCAAAAGACATAACTGTCTGCCATAAAAGGTAAGGCTTTGCTTTAGAACCTTAGCAGTATAATGTGATTCTCTTGTATATATTTGCTGCAAATACCACAGGTGTCTTTTTTTTTTTTTTTAATACCACAAATACTGCTAATAGCATAGAGTTTCTTGAGTAGTATATAGCCTACCTGGCAGGGCCACTGCACCACAATGTTGAGCTAAGAGGGAGTCACAGCAAAGGCCTCAGCCAATCCCATGGGAGCTCTGGAGAGGGAGGCTCCTCAGAGTTGTTGCAAATCAAGACGAGGGAACTAGGTCCTTAGATTCTTGCACTCACCAGCCATTGCATGTGGGCTGCCTCCAGAAAGCGGGCATAATATCAGGTGAGGTGGTTCTCATTAGCCGTGGCTAATCCCCAAAGTGAGTCTCATCTGAGAGTTGTCAGCTGCCTCTTGTACTCTCCTTTCCTCTCTCCTTTAATTATTATTATTTCTTTATTGACATTCTTTAATCACAGTTGCCATGATTGTTTTGATCTCTGTTGTATACATGCCACTTTTTAAAAAATAATGATTTATGCTCTTATGTTTGATTGGCTGCTATTTATCCTTTGGTAATTTTTTAAAGATAAACTCATGAGAAGTAGGAAAAGCTGAGGGCTTTTCAATCTTTTGCCTTAGTCCTTGAAAGACAGTTTGGCTGTATTTAGAGTTCTTGGGTTATTCTTTCTTTAAGCACATTTAGACATTACTGTCTTTTAGCATTGATCTAGCCCATGGAGAAATTTGGGGTCAGTCTAATTTGTGCACTGGTGCTTCCACTTATAAGTGACAAACTTTTTTTTTTTTTTTTTTGAGGAAGAGAGGGCACAAGTGAGTGAGGGGCAGAGAGAGAGAGGGAGAAAGAGAACCCCATGAGGGGTAGAGAGAAAGAGAGTGAGAAGATGAGAGAGAGAGAGAGAAAGGCTCAACAAAAGGGGGAGAAGAGCTCATCCAATGTGGGCTCAAACTCACAAACCGTGAGATCATAAACTGAGCCAAAGTTAGATGCTTAACCAACAGCCACCCAGACACCCATAAGTGACAAACTTTTTATCTGGATATACAAAGATTTTATGGAATAGGCCTTGGTGTTATGTTTGTGTGAGTTTTTCCTGGGATGGTTGGGTCCTTTTCACCCTATAGATTCACATCTTCTATTATTTCTGTAAAGCTTTCTTGAATTATATCTTTAAATATTTAGTCTGTCCTATTGTTTTTGTTTTTATCTGCATAAATTGGACCTCCATTGCCATTCTTCTGTAGCAGTTACTTTCTCTCTGATAATCTTAACATTCTTTATTTCTATTTCCATGTTCCTGCTTTTCTAATTCTTTCCTTCTATGTCTCTTACTGGTTTGTTGACAATACATAATATCCTTTGTTATATTCCAATTTTGCTTTTTTTGTGTGACTTTTTCTTTTAATTTTCTGAGATCTGCCAGCCTATTTAAAAAACAAAAAACTTCTTCTTTTGTCAAATGTTTCCCATGCAATCATATCAACAATTGCTTTAAAAAGATGAAAAAGTTTATGATGAAATACTTGTTCATAATTTTAATTTGTTCCGAAAAAGAATGCACACTGTAAGTGAGCATAAACATTAAAACAATGGTGAAAAAGCATATAATTTTGGGAGACACCTTGCTGGCTCAGTCAGAGGATGGTGTGACTCTTGATCTTGGGGCTGTGAGCTTGTGCCCCATATTGAGTGTAGAATAACTAAAAAAATAAACTTAAAAAAGCATACTATTTCTTATCTAGTGGGGGTGATAAATAGAATAATAAAAAATAATCCAAAAGAAATCAAGAATAAGGGAAAAGGAATATAGAATAGACAACACAGAAGCTTGGTAAGATGGTAGATCCAAACTTAAATATATCAGTAATTATAGTAAATGTAAATGGTAAGATGTCCTAATAAAAGACAAATATTGTCAGATTGGAAATAAAGAAAATATCTAGCTATATTACAGCTAACATGAGGTACAGTTAAAACATAAAGATAACAAATTTCCATTATAAAAAGATGGAAAAACAGGTACCATATCTACCCTCCCTCCTGAAACAACTGAAAATCCAGATAAAATATATGAAGTCATGGTTCTGAAGCATTGAGCATCAGGCAATGGAAGCAGGAAACGAATGAATGAAGCCCTCTGATTACCCCAGCTTACTGCCTGGAGAAAGTTTCCTAAGATACAGGGATTAGGGGAAGCCAGGCAGAGCCCAGCAGTCTCCTTAATTTGAGCTAGGAATCTGAGGAAGCCAAGGTGGCTAGATTTTGCAGGGCAGAGTACCAGAGAAGAGGGAGCCACACAGAAAGAGACTCTATATTTGCAGAGACTCTCCATGTAGTACTTAGATCAGTACAGATCAGTCTGTGTGTAAGAGAGAAGCACCTGAGGCTGAGGAAAGAGAATTACCTGAAAAGGATCATAGTGAACAATCAGAGGACTTGGAACAGTGCCTATTCCCATAAGCAAAGTGGAATACCTCATACTTCACAAAGTATTAGGTAGGATACTCAGAATGGCTTTGTCTCGGTAATGAGGATAAATTAACCCTAGACCTAAATGCTGTTATGGTCCTAACTCAAACAAGACCTAAAGGGATCAAATTGTTTCTAAGAAATTAAACTGTGTCCTATAACACAGCACAAAATATATATACATATTTTTACAAATAGTTTATTGTCAAATTAGTTTCCACATAACACCCAGTGCTCATCCCCACAAGTGCCCTCCTCTATGCCCATCTCCCATCCCCCCTACATCCATCAGTTCTCAGTTTTTGTCAGCATTCAAGAATATCTCATGGTTTGCCTCTCTCCCTTTCCCCCACCATTTCCCCCCTTCTTCTTCCCCTTGTTCCTCCGTCAAGTTCCTCCTAATCCTCCTATACGTGCAAACATATGATATTTGTCCTTCTCTGCCTGACTTATTTCGCTCAGCATAACACCCTCAAGGTCCATCCATGTTGCTACACATGGCCAGATTTCATTGTTTCTCATTGCCATGTAGTATTCCATGGTATAGATAAACCACATCTTCTTGATCCATTCATCTGTTGATGGACCTTAGGCTCTTTCCATGTTTTAGCTATTATGGAGAGTGCTGCTATGAACATTGGGGTACATGTGCTCCTATGCATCAGCATTTCTGTATCCCTTGGGTAAATTCCTAGCAGCAAAGCACAAAATATTTATAGGAATACAAAAATGCCTAGTACTCAGCAACCACGTTGTCTGGCATCTGATCAAAAATTGTCCAGCACTCAAAGAGAAAAATATCCATAATTTCGAAAAAAATCAATCCAATTAGTCAATTAAAACTGACCCAGAAATAATATAGATGATTGAATGAGCTAAGAACATTAAAATAGTTATTATTTGATATTTTTAAGAATCTAGAGGAAAGGCTGAACATGTTAAGTAGAGACATGAAAGATATAAACATATAAAAGACTCAAACTCAATTAGAAATAGAAACCATAATGTCTGAGATGAGAAATAAGATTGGCAGGATTAGTAACTAATAAGAATCAATCTGGAGTGACTGGGTGGCTCAGTCAGTTAAGTGCCCGATTTCAGCTTGTGATCTCATGGTTTGTGAGTTCAAGCCCCACGTTGATCTCTGTTGTCAGCCAGAGCCTGCTTTGGATCCTCTGTACCACCTTCCCTACCACCCCTGCTCACATTCTCTCTCTCAAAAATAAACAAATATTTAAAAAAATAGGAATCAATCTTAATCAAGTAGGATTAATAATAGATTACATTGCAGAATAAGAAGTGAATTTAAAGGCCTAGCAGTAGTGTTCAAAAAGAAACACAAGGAGAAAAAGACTAGAGGGGGGTGGGAAAAGGCGACTCTCTGAGGATCCAGGGAAGAAATAATGACTAAATATTTTCCAATATTTGGTTTGATGACAAATATAAACCCATACATTAAAAAATATCAATAAACTCCAAGCAGAAGAAACATGAAGAAACTACATTAAGTCTAATCATTGTTTAAAACCAGTGATATGGATAGATACCTTAGAAGCAGCAGAAAAAAGGTGCATCATGTACAGAGAAATAATAATATGGATGGCAGTGTATTTCTTATAGTTCTTATACTCTAGTTATGCAACCTACAACACAGTGGAGCAACAGCTTTGAAGTACTGGAAAGGGGAAACAAACCTAAAATTCTTTACCCATTGAAATATCTTTGGAAAGCAAAGGTGATATAAGAACATTTTTAAGTATATTGAATTTAAAATAATCACCAGAGGACCTACACTATAAGAAATGCAAAAGGAAATTTTTAAAGCAGAAGGAAAGTAATACTAGAAGAAATACAGATATATAAAAGAAATGAAGAACACTAAAAATTACATATATATAGATACAAATACACATTTTTTCTTAAATCATAAAAAGACTATATAAAGCAATAATAATATGGATATATTGTAAGGTTTATAGGATATATAGAAGTAAGATGTATGATAATAGCACAGAGTCTTCGAGGAGAGAAATGGGATTATACTGTTACAATGTTCTTATATGATATGGGGAGTGATATAATATCATTGAAGGTAGGAGGTGATAAGTTAAATATGTATACTGTAAATGCAACTACTAAAATAACATGACGAAGAGTACAGCTAATAAGCCAAAAAATGTACACAATGGAATAACAAAAAATCACCAAATCCAAAAATGGCAGAAAAGAGAAAATATTGGACAAATAAAAAACAAATAGTAAGATCATAAATTTATATCCAATGATACTAATTATATCAATCATATCAGTTAAATGTAAATACTTTACGTACCTCAATTAAAAGACAGAGATAATCAGATTGGATTAAGAAAACTAGACCCAAAAATATGTTGTGTTCCGGAAGTTCTAATTTTATGTTATCATATTTTTATATGTTTGTTTTTGAGAGAGAAAGAGAACAGGGTAGGAGCAGAAAGAGAGGGGGATATGGGGCACCCAGGTGGATCAATCAGTTGAGTGTTTGACTTTGGCTCAGGTCATGATCTCACGGTTCATGAGTTCGAGCCCTATTTCCAACTCTGTGCTGACAACTCAGAGACTGGAGCCTGCTTTGGATTCTGTGTCTTCCTCTATCTCTGTCCCTCCCCTGCTCATGCTTTGTATCCCTCTCTCTCTCAAAAGAAACATTAAAAAATATATAAATAAATAAAAAGAAAGAGGGGGACATAGGATCTGAAGTGGGCTCTGTGCTGACAGAGCCAATGTGGGGCTCTAACTCATGAATCACAAGATCATGATGTGAGCTGAAGTCGGATGCTTAACCAACTGAGCCACCCAGGTGCCTCAAGAATTCTAATTTTAGTAAAAAGACCCAGAGCACCTGAGTGGCTCAGTTAGTTAAGCCTCTGGCTCTTTATTTTGGCTCAGGTCATGATCTTGAGGTCTGTGAGACTGAGCCCTGCTTTGGGCTCTCTACTGACAGTGTGGAGTCTGCTTGGGATTCTTTCTTTCCCTCTCTACCCTTCCCCTGCTTGCACTCTCTCAAATATAAATAAATAAAGAGACTCAAATAGGTTAAAAGTAAAAGAAAGGAAAAAAATATGCCATGAAAACTCTAATGAAAAGAAATCTGTAGTAGCTATATTATCAGGCAAAATTGATTTCGCAGGGAAGTATATTATGAAGGATAAAGAAGGTCATTTAATAATTATAGAATTATCAATTTCTCATAGGAACATAATGATCTTATACATTTCTTTACCAAATAATATAGCTTCAAAAATGAAGCAAAAACTGATAGAATGTCAAGGAGAATTAGACAAATCCACAAATAATGTCAACAATTGGATAGGATAAGAAGACAGAAAATAAGAACATAGAGATCTCAAACAACACTATAAAACAACTTGACCTAATAGACATTTATAGAATGCTTTATCCAATACAGAATATACATTCTCACATGGAATATTTATCAAGCTAAATTATATTTTAAGTCACAAAACAATAAATTTAAAATAATTCAAATACTGCATTCATTCTTGATACAAACCCTAAACAAAGTAGGGCTAGAGGAAACATACCTCAACATCATAAAGGCCATATGCGAAAGATCACAGCTAATATAATCCTCAATGGGGAAAACCTTAGAGCTTTTCCTTTAAGGTAATGAACCAGACAGGGATGTACACTCTAACCACTGTTATTTAACATAGTACTTTAAGTTCTAGCATTAGCAATCAGACAATAAAAAGAAATAAAAGGCACCAAATCAGCAAGGAAAAAGTCAAACTTTCACTATTTGCAAACAACATGATACTCTATGTAGAAACCCTGAAAAACTCCACCAAAAAAAGATTGCTAGAATTAATACATGAATTCAGCAGTCACAGGATATAAAATCAACATGCAGAAATCTGTTGCATTTCTATATACCAATAAGAGAGCAGTAGAAAAAGAAATCAAGGAATTGATCCTATTTGCCAATGCACCAAAAAACAAAACAAAACAAAACAAACAAACAAAAAAAAACCCACCAACCCACCAAAAACAAAAACAAAAACACCCAGTAAATACGTAGGAATAAACACAACTAAAGGAGTAAAAATCTATACTCTGAAAACTATAGAACACTTATGAGAAAAAAGGAAGAGAGCACAAACAAGTGGAAAAGCATTTCATGCTCATGGATTACAAGAACAAATATTGTTAAAATGTCTATTCTCAACCAAAGCAATCTACACATTTAATGTAATCCCTATTAAAACAACACCAGCAATTTTCACAGAGCTAGAACAAACAATCCTAAAATTTCTATGGAACCACACAAGACCTTGAATAACCAAAGGAGTCCTGAAAAAGAAAAGCAAAGCCAGAGGCATCACAATTCTGGACCTCAACCTATATTACAAAGTTGTAGCCCTCAAGATAGTATGGTACTGGCACAAAAACTGACACAGAAATCAGTGGAACAGAATAGAAAATGCAGAAATGAACCCACAACTGTATGGTCAACAAAACAGGAAAGAATATAATGGAAAAAAGACTGTCTCTTCAACAAATGGTGTTGGGAATACTGGACAACAACTGCAGAACAAAACTGAACCACTTTCTTATGCCATACACAAAGATAAATTCAAAATGGATGAAGGACCTAAATATAAGACCTGCAACCATCAAAGTAATAGAAGAGAACACAGGCAGAAACCTCTCTGATTTCAGCTGGATCAACTTCTTACTAGACATATCTCCTGAGGCAAGGGAAACAAGCAAACATGAAATATTGAGACTTCACCAAGACAAAATGCTTCTGCACAGGGAAGGAAACAATAAAAAAAAAAAAAAAAAAAAACAACTAAAAGGCAGCCTATGGAATGTACAAGATATTTGGCAATGGCATCTGATAAAGGGTTAGTATCCAAAATCTATAAAGAACTTATCAAACTTAACACCCAAGAAACAAGCAATCCAGTTAAGAAATAGGCAGAAGACATGAATAGACATTTTTACAAAGAAGACATAAAGATGGCCAACAAATACATGAAACTATGCACAACCTCTCTCATCATCAGGGAAATACAAATCAAAACTACAATGAGAGGGGCGCCTGGGTGGTTCAGTCGATTAAGCGTCCGACTTCAGCTCAGGTAATGATCTCACGGTTCATTGGTTCGAGCCCTGCGTTGGGCTCTGTGCTGACAGCTAGCTCAGAGCCTGGAGCCTGCTTTAGATTCTGTATCTCCCTCTCTCTCTTACTCTCCCCTGCTCATGCTGTCTCTCTCTCTCTCAGAAATAAATAAAACATTAAAAAAAACTACAATGAAATACCACCTCACACCTGTCAGAATGGCTAAAATTAACAACACAGGAAACAACAGACATTGGTGAGGATGTAGAGAAAGGGGAACCCTCTTACTTTGTTGGTGGGAATGCAAACTGGTGCAGCCACTGTGGAAAACAGTATGGAGGTTCCTCAGAAAGTTAAATATAGAACTACTAGACTGATGAATGGATAAAGAAGACATGAAATATACAGATGATATAGATATAGATATAGATAGATATAGATATAGATATAGATAGATATACATAATGGACTATTACTCAGCCATAAGAAAGAATGAAATCTTGCGATTTGCAATGATGTGGATGGAGCTAGAGTGTATTATGTTAAGTGAAATGAGTCAGTCAGAGAGAGATAAATATCATACAATTTCACTCATATGTGTAATTTAAGAAATAAAACAGTTGAACCTGGGGAAAGAAAAAAGAAGAGGAAGGCAACCCTTAAGAGACTCGTAATGATAGAGAACTGAGGGCTGATGGAAGGAGGTGGGGAGGGGAGGGGCTAGATGAGTGATGGGCGTTAAGGACGGCACTTGTGATAGGCACTGGATGTTGTACCTAAGTGATTAATCACTAAATTCTACTCCTGAAACCAATATTATGTTATATGTTAAATAACTAGTGTATTTATTTTTGAAGGAGAGAGACAGAGCATGAGCAGGGGAGGGGCAGAGAGAGAGGGAGACACAGAATCTGAAGTAGGCTCCAGGCTCTGAGCTGTCAGCACAGAGCTTGACATGGGGCTGGAACTCATAAGCTGTGAGATCATGACCTGAGCTGAAGTCAGAGGCTTAACCGATTGAGCCACTCAGGTGCCCCTAAATAACTAGAATTTGAAGAAAAACTGGAAATATTAAAAAAAGAGGTTCAAATCCTACCAAACTGTGGTTTCTAACTACAATTGTATTAAAGTAGAGGTCGACACAGAAAGATATCTGGAATTACCTAAAATCTATTGAAACTGAATAAATAACCCATGGGTCAAAAAAGCTATCATAAGGGAAATTAGCATATTTTGGGAGTAATAAAATGTAAATATGATGATATTCTGTCCATAGTGTTTTCACATTTCCTTTAGAGCAAACTCCCAGCTGGTCTAAAAGTCGTGCATCATTTCTCTTTGCTTTCTTTTGCAGCCTCACTCTCTGTCACTTTCCAATTTGCTCTCTTCTTTTCACTTATTAACATACCACATTTTTTCCTGCTGTAGGAGTGTCATACATCATCTACTTGGAGAGTGAAGTTCTGTCTCCGTCTCTTGACTTCCTCCTATCTAACATTCAGGTTTCCTGGATTAAAGGTCACTTCTTTGAGACATCTATGGCTAACAGACATATGAAAAATGTTCAACATCACTTATCATCAGGGAAATACAGAAAAAGTTCATGATGAAATTCCACCTTGCACCTGTCAGAATGACTAAAATTAACAACAGGAAGCAATAGGTGTTGGCAAGGGCATGGAGAAAGGGGAACTCTTGCACTGTTGGTGGGAATGCAAACTGGTGCAGCCACTCGAGAACAGTATGGAGGTTCCTTGAAAGATCAAAAATAGAATTACCATATCATCCAGCAATTGGACTATTAGGTATTTACCCAAAGGACACAAAAATATAGACTCAAAGGGGTACATATACCCCAATTTTTATAGCAGCACTTATCCACAATAGTCAAACTACGGATAGCCCAAATGTCCACTGACTGATGAATGGATAAAGAAGGTGTGGTATACATACATATATATGATGGATATATATGATGGAATGCTACCCAGCCATCAAAAAGAATGAAATCTTGCCATTTGCAATGACATTGATAGAGCTAGAATATACTATGCTAAGTGAAATACATTATTTAGAGAAAGGTAAATACCGTATGATTTCACTCATATGTGGAACTTAAGAAATAAAACAGATGAACCAATGGGAAGGGCGGGTGAAAGAGAAGAGAGGAAAACAAACCACAAGAGACTCTAATGATAGACAACAAACTGAGGGTTGATTGAGGGGGTGGGTGGGGGTAGGCTAGATGGGTGATTGGTACTAAGGAGGACATTTGTGATAAGCACTGGGTGTTGTATGTAAGTGATGAATCACTGAATCTACTTCTGAAACCAATATTCCTAACTACCTAGCCAGTTAACTAGCTAAAATTTATATTTTAAAAAAGGTCATTTCTGTGGATATTGATGGGGTTTTGATTAGGGTTGTGTTGAATCTATAGATCAGGTTGGGAAGAACTGAACATTTTGAGAATATTGAGAATTCCTACACATGAACATGGCTTATAGATCTATCCATTTACTCTGGACTTTTTTTATTTCTTTCATAAGTTTTACAATTTTGTTTACATAGATTTGCATATGTTTTGTTAGATTTATACAGAAGTGTTTCATTTTTGGAGTGTTGATTGTAAATAATATAGTGTTTTAAATTTTAAATTCCACTTGTTCATTGTTGGTATACAGAAAAACAATTGACCTTTTTATATTAACCTTGGATCCTGCAACCTTAGCATAGTTACTTAGTATAGTTCCAGGAATTTTTTCTTCTGAATCCTTTAGTATTTTCTGCACAGACAAATATGTCACTGGTAAACAGACAGTTTTATTTCTTCTTTCTCAAGCTATATACCTTTCATTTCCTTTTCTTGGCATACTGCATTAGCTAAGACTTTCAGGACAATGTTGGGTAGGCCTGGTCAGTGAGTGAATTCTTGCCTGGTTCTTGATATTACAGGGATAAGCCTCTAGTTTCTTATCATTTAAGTATAATGTTAGCTGCAGGGTTTTTGTAAATGCTCTTTATCAGGTTGAGAAAGTTCCCTGTAATTTCTGAAAGTTTTTATCATAAATGGACATTGGACTTTGTCAAAGGCTCTTTATGCATCTATTGATATGGTTATGTGTCTTCTTTAGCCTGTTTGCATGATGGTTACATTAGTTGATTTTTTTTTTAATGTTTTATTTATTTCTAGGAGAGAGAGAGACAGCGTGAGCAGGGGAGGGTCAGAGAGAGAGGGAGTCACAGACTGAAACAGGCTCCAGGCTCTTAGCTGGCAGTCAGCACAGAGCCCGACGCGGGGCTCGAACCCACGAACCGCGAGATCATGACCTAAGTGAAAGTCGGACGCTTAACTGACTAAGCCACCCAGGTGCCCCAACATTAGTTGATTTTTGAATGTTGAACTAACCTTTGTATACTTGGGATAAATCCCACTTGGTTTCAGTGTATAATTCTTATATAATTGTTGGATTAAATTTGCTAATATTTTATTGAAGATTTTTGCTTCTATGTTCATGAGAGTTATTGGTCTGTAGTTTTCTTTTCTTGTAAGATCTATTTATTTACGTATTGATTTATTTAGAATTTATTTAGAATTCCCAACTGAGGAAAAGGGATAGAAAATCTTAATCAGGCTCCATGCCCAGCATGGAGCCCGATGTAGGGCTCTGTTTCATGACCATGAGATCAAGAGTCAGACACTTGACTGACTGAACCATTCAGGTGCCCTCTTAAAAGGTCTCTATCTGGTGTTGGCATTAGGGTGATGCTGGCCTTATCAGTATAGAATGAGTTAAATGTTCCCTCTGCTTCCATTTTCTGAAAAGATTATAGAGAACTGGTATCATTTTCCCTTAAATATCTGGTGGAATTTACCAGTACAACTATCTAGGTAGATCTAGTGTTTTATTTTTTGGAAGGTCATTAAGTATTGATTCACTTTCTTTAATAAATATGTCTATTTAGATTATGCATTTTTTCTTGTGTGAGTTTTGATCAGGTATGTTTTTCAAGGAATTGGGTTAATTTCATCTAAGTTATCAAACAGAATTGTTTACAGGATTAATTGTTAACCTTTTAATGTACATGGGGTCATTAGTGATGAGCCCTTCTTAATTTCTGATACTTGTAATTTGTGTCTTCTCTCTCTCTCTTTCTCTCTCTCTCTCTCTCTTCCGTTGGTTAGCCTGCCTTGTAGTTTATCAATCTTATTGATCTTTTAAAAGAGACAGTTTTGGATTTTATTGATAGTTTCTGTTAACTTCTTGTTTTCAATTTCATTGATAGCTGCTCCAAGTTTTACTGTTTTTTCCTTCTGCTTTCTTCAGGTTCATACTGTTCTTCTTTGTCTTATATTTAGTGTTTTGAAATTTGTTCTCAACCAGAAAGTAAGACAGAAAGTACATTTAGTCTCCCACTAGGTGGGTTAAGTAAGCACATATGCTTCTAATTATTGTTTTAATTCCCTCCTCTAAGTGTCCTAGTCTTCAGTAGAATCTCATAGGACAGTCATGAAACTTTAACAAGAGCTTGGGAAGAGATTTGGAGGCTTAATTTTTATGTATTAGAATGAAACAATGCTTGTATACTATTTATACTGTTTCAGTTTTGATATTTAGTATGCCTGATTTCATCACAATTTCATCTAATTTTAGATGGAAGAAGAAAATACTGTAGTGACTCCACTTAAGGGCCAACATTGACAGGAGAAATCACTTCTTTCTTTTCTTGCTGTTCTTATTTGTCAGCATAAAATCCCTGATTAAAAAAAGCAAGTTTTTACCTGGAGTTGCTTACAAATTGCTAACAGTTTTTTCTCATTGTTCCCCTGCCCCCCAGCTCAGGGCACCCCCAGTCTCTGAGCCCCTGGATGCAGCAGAGCTCCTGTTGCTGCATCTTAAGTATTAGGGCAAGTTGAGGAAAAGTGGTTGAAGATACCTTAACACTAATGTTATGAGATGAACCTACTTTTAATGTAATTAGAGGAAGAAATGTCAACTAACTTAGAGGAAAAAATTTGGTAGCACTGCTATGTTAAAGGATATGAACAATAGGGACAAACTCCTGTGGGAATATGCACATCAATAAGAGAGAAAAACAGAATGGAAATAAACTGTTTTAAGAAATTTTTCAAAGTTTCTATGATTGATCCGAAGCTACCGATTAATTCTCTAGAATGGTGAACATTTCAGGTGTAGACTCCACTGCAGAGATGGAGATTGAGGAAGGTAGAGGAGCCATTGATCCAGGGTCTCAGATACTGTTTCTAAGTTCTTGACCATGGATGGGTCAGGTTGGCCCGAGGTCCTAGAAGCTTAGGCAGGCACACTTGAGATAGACCTTGGATCTGGTTTGCTCACTTTGCTACCTGTGCCTCTCCTTGCTCAGCTATTCTATGCTGTAGAATTTGTTGGGCTAATACTCATGCATTTACAAGACTGTAACCTCATATGTTCTTATGAGGATTAAGTTAGATCTGTGTGTACAAATGATAGACTGTCAAATTTGACATGGATATGATTTATGGAAGTTACTGCATCAGTCAGAATCCAAGGCACACTTGGATGAGGATAGTTCAAAGAGAGTTGAGTGATGGTTCTGATTACAAAGGCTAGGAACCCTCAGGGTTGGTGGAGTAGCCCAGGCAGATGAAGATAGGGCTGAGACATGCAAGAAGAACTGGCCATCAGCCAGAAGAGGGCAGAGAGGCCTCAAGGGGACTGCCCTGCTGTCAGGACTCTAGATCTCAAGGTGGGGCCACACTCAGTACCCTTAGATCCCTGGCATCCTTAGCACCCCAGGTTACCCACTGGGTGAACTCACTGGACGTCTAGGCTGAGGCTGCTGATGAAGTGTGTGATGATATAATCCTTACTGAAATGGTTCATGCCCACGTGGTCTAGGCATTCAGCCTCCCTGGGTGGGAAGTAAGATGGAGAGGTTGAGAGTGAATTTGGAGGGGAAATTGGAGAACACTGAGCACAGTCACTAAGGATCCTCTGGTGATTTCGTGTTACTGTAGGTGTGTTAAAATACCATGTAGAGAGCCACCGGTGAAATAATACAACTTATAAATTTTGTTATTTTGTTATTTCAGAGTAATGATAGATCATGATCTAGCCAATGGTTTTTGAATATATCGTTAGCTGAGGAACCCAGTATAAAAACAAAACAAGAGCAGCATGGGTCCCACTGAAATCAGAGGAAGGAGTGGAACAGCTTGGAGTCCTTCCCTGATTCCTTCTGAACATTCTGTTTTCTTGAAGCAGTGAGGAATTTAGATCAGTTGATTTGAAAACTACTAATCTAATACTCTTGAAATCAGACATTTGTTTTTTTTTTCTCAATAGGTTGAATATTTTTCTAATAAAAAATCATTTATAGATTCCCATGGTAAATTTTACTTGTCTCTTCTAAAAAAGATCAATGGGGTGCCTGGGTGGCTCAGTAGATTAAGCGTCTGACTCTTTATTTCAGCTTAGGTTGTGATTGTGAGTTTAAGCCCTGCATTGGGCTCTGTGCTGGCAGTACAGAACCTGCTTGGGATTCTCTCTCTTCTTCTCTCCCTGCCCCTCCATGATTTGTGCCCTCTCTCTCTTTCAAACTAAATAAAAACTTTTAAAAAGGCTTTAAAAATAAAATTAAAAAGATCAATAAAAGTGATCATACAGTATGGTAGCCATTGGAAAATAGTGCTATGAAAATATAGATGCTATGAAAAATGCATCTGGGCAATTTTTGTGAGGTTAGCATGTGTCATAACTGGGAGATAATTTTAAGTCTATATTTACTGCTAGATTATGTAATTATTGTGGGTGTCCATCAGCATCTAGAATGAGAAAAAGTGGAATATAGGACAATAGCCTCAGTTTATATTCTCATCCTTCTTTGCTATGTCCTGACCTTTTTAATATTAGAGCCACCACCACCACCACACACACACACACACACACACACACACACACACACACACACACACACACACAGTATATTCCTGTGAAGCTGATAATACTCTGACTCATTCTTCCACAAATCTGTAGAAACTCAGGCATATGGGCTCTGTTAAAACCCATCTTTTCAATTCATTGTCCTTTGCCCATTCATTTATTTCTGCTAGGTCAGGGGGACCTCTCTACTATACTGGTGGTAACATGTAGCAAGATCACGTTACTCTGATCCGGGCTATAATTACTCTTTTCTTTTAGTTTTTTGGCTTCTTTTTGTTACTGTTTAACTTTGACAGTCAATTTGACAGATTCTTCATCTACAATTAGTTGAAAAAGTTTCAATCCTCCATTGGCATACAAAATGTTCACTGCTTTTCTATATCTTTCCTTCTTTTATTACAGGATCATGGCTACCTTAAGCATAGATGCATAGTGCTAACCTGCTTTTCCGCTTTCTTATCAATGTTGATGGATGAGATTAGTTTTGGTATCTGAGGGAAAGACTGCAGAGAATGTGAGTGGCTGGAGTAGAACCTCATTCTTTTCTGGACCAAGCTGGTATTATTGGATGAGCCTCATTTCTGGCTAACCTCATCTAGAGCTCCACATTAATCTTTGAGTTCTGCTCACATCTCTTTCTTTCACTTTCTCTCTATTCTGGGATTATTTCAGATGGGTTATGTGTATGTGCGTGTGTATGTGTATGTGTATGAGTGTGTATACATGTGCACAAGCACGAATGTGAATTTTAAGGACTGCTAGTTGTAGAAACAACTCCACTGGCATTATTATTTACTCCTTGTCCGAATCACCATGGATGGCAGGACGTATGTCCAACTCTTGTCACATGTTTATTATACCCCGTAAGTGTGGGCTGCCCTTTCCTGCACAGGTGCAACTCTAGGAGGCCACAGTGGTCAGGCAGATACACAAGGCCTTTGGTGCATGAACCTCTCTTCCTACTAGAAATTATAGGACCATGCAAGTTTCAGGTTCTAAAAGCTTAGTACTTGGGTCACTCAATTTGTAGGCTGATTAAGTAATGTTAGTTAACTGAGGAAAAATGACTTCAATGTGAGCTGATCTGGGTTGCTTATCTACATTTACTAATGATACTATGTATCTTTTTTCATTGTTCTGTCTGTTTTAAGGTTTCTAAAATGGGTCAAATGACAATTATTTATCTTCAATATTTACCAAGTTTATTTAAACTTGTAGAAATGAAGTGATGCATAATAGTCCTATAGCGTCAGCTTTAGCTCTATCTGAATGTCATTGAGGGGATGGGGAATAGAGTGTGGCTCAGAAGAATGTTCAAGGATAAGCGTTTAGTGAGTATCCATTATACACGCACAGCAGAACCCAAATGTTACCTGGGACTTCTGACATCTTGTGTTCTGTATAAAATTAAGTCTGCACTTGAACAGAATTGAAAAACTCTTAGCTAGACTGACCAAGAAAAATGGAATGAATACTCAAATTGATAGAATCAGGAATAAAGTCAGGGACATTATTACTTACCTTAGAGAAATATAAGGAATTATAATTGACTCCTATGCCAAAACATTAGATAACCCAGAGAACTTCCTAGAGAAACTTGGACTACCAAAACTGACTCAAGAAGAAATGGAATATCTAAATAAGGTTATAACAAGTAAAGAAATCAAATTAGTGAAAAAAAAAAAAAAAGCTTCCTACAAAGAAGAACCTAGGCCCAGATGGCTTCACTGATGAATTCTACCAAACATTTCAGAAGGATTCATACCGGTTCTTCACAAACTCTTCCAAAAAATAGAAGAGAACACTTCTCACTCATTTTATGAGGCCATTACTACCCTGATACAAAAATCAAACAAAAACATAAGAAAAGAAAGCTATAGAGCAATATCTCTTATGAATATGGATGGAAAATCTTTAGCTCAGAGCTGAGTATGGAAACTGCTTACGATTCTCTTTCCCCTTTACGTTTCTCCCCTGCTTGCACTTTCTCTAGCTCTTTCTTAAAAAAAAAAATGTAAGCAATCCATAATACTCAAAACTATTAGAGCTACTAAGTGAGTTCAGGAAAAGTTAATTATACATAACTAATTGACTTATATTTCCCATGTTCTCCATGGAACACAATTTGTGAAAATTTCCAGGGTCCTTATGTATTTATGGTCACTTCTGCTCTGGGGCCTGCTTTCAGAAGAGCTGTTTCTGTTCCAAATACCACTGAGCTAGATACTACACTTGATCACTTTCTATTCTATATGTTACTTACAGAAGGCATCCTTAAGCAAGTAGGCTTTTGTTGTTTTGAGGGGGAGAAAATTTGAAGGGTTAATAAAAGAAGAGCCTATGGTGCAGCAATGCAAATAAATTGAATGTCAGATGTGCTCTTTCTAAAAATGTCTCTTGGCTGCTCCTTATCAGGCACTTATCTCTATATTTTCCTCAGCTTCTTCTTCTCCCCCTCTCTCCCAGGGAAAAACAAAACCCAAGCCAAACAAAGAACAAGAATACAAGGAAAAAAAGTTAAAGAAGCTTAACCATCTTTGGTGATTTGGTGATCAAGCTACTGATGATACACCAGCTTAAAGCTCTCATCTTTGACTCCAAAGGGCTTAGAACAGAACACAATTCCAAGAAAAATTCTGGTGCCAAAGATTATTGTTATGATTTCCACCTCATGACCCCTGATTTCAAAGTTGCTTCACATTTCAGTTTGCTAGAGTTAACACATTTATCTGTTTGAAGTCTCAAGCATTTGATAGAGTATCATTGATTTGACCAGTGAAAACATAAACTTTTTTGCCATTCAGTGCACTTACCCTTAAACATTGTATACATAAGAGTAAGTATGCATTTTTTGGTGGGTGAATGATAATATATAGGTTAATGAAAGACTTTTTGGAGGATGTGAGGTAAACTGAGTTTGAGTGTGGGGAGGAAGATGAGTAGGTGGGGAACTTGGAGGAACGTGTGGTGATGAGTATGGTAATGGGGGGGGGAATGTGGGAATTGCAGGGCCAAGATAGAAATCTTTCTATTCATTGTCTCATTTATTTATTCAAATATTTATATAAATAGTTACTAAGTGGTTACTAAATACAAGGCAATATTGTTAAGTCCCGAGTGAGAGGAGAGAGAGTTGAGGGTAAGAAAACAAGTCAGATCATTGCAAGGGCTTGGGCATTTCTGGTCACAGAATGTTCTGGCAAATTTATTGTACAACCAAGGCAAGCACAAGCAAGAAGGTACAAATATAATTCAGGGTCATGGTAAAGCTGTTGTTCTAGGAAGACCTATCAAATGATGGAAGGTCAGCTGCCTGGATGCCCATTAAGGTGGAGAACAAAGGCAAAAGAAATGTAGAAAAAAAATAAATTCCCTTACAACTCACAGCCCATTGACAAGTACTTGAGGCAGGCAGGCTAGTGACCTTTCTCCAAAACTCAACTGCCTTGATGTTAATATTTTGCTAGAGGCCAAAGGCAACCTGAGCTTGACATTAGCCTTGCCTCCTGGATCCTGTGAGTCTTCTTTAACATATAAAAATCCCTTTGGAAACTTTATCTAAACCCTCCCCCTCAAGATATATGTTAGCAATCATCCTCTAAGCACATGGGCCACTGGTGTACATCTGAAAGGTTTCATAACTAAAGTTTTAGTATAAGGAGTAAATGACCTCTCAAAATCCTGGAGACCTTGCTTCCAAATTCCCTGGAGACTTAGGCTGTCCCTACCTCCCCTCCCAATTTAATAGTATATAATGACTCACTTTTTGTAATCCCAGTGCAGCTTTTTCTGCCCAAGGGTCCTGTCTCTGTGCTTTAATAAACTCCCTTTTTGCACTGAAGACGTCTCAAGATTCTTTCATGACTGTTTGCTTCCAAATCCCAACATTATACCATATCACCCACGATCCGAAGTTTAACTGAAGCTGATCAAGGTGAATCTGCATGATTTAGACAAATAGCCCAGAGAAACCGCTTTGTTACTGACTCAGGTTGGCGACAAGCGTGGGCATAAAGCTTGTTCAAAAGGGATCAGTAGTGTTGTTTCAATGCTCATGAGACCTGAAGGGGTTGAATTGCTTCCTCAAAGACTTTTGTTTTGAGGCTGTCTGCTGAGTTTTATTTCTTCTAAAAAGGGACAAACACAAAGTGTAATAAATAATTTTGGATGTGGAAATAAGGAGGATACAGATAATTAAATGCAGAACAAGGATTGCTACATCTATTAAATTCTATGGCTTAAGGGGTTTTAAAAAAATTAAAGGTTTTTTTTTAAGCACTATTTTTCCAAGGAAAGAACTGGTAGTAATTTAATCATGTTCTAAAATCTCAATCTTAATTCAATCATCAGACATCAGACATCAGACTCATTTTAACAAATCCATTTTTTAAATATTAGCCAATGGTTTCTAAACACCATTCTATACTTAAAAAACCAAAACCCAAACACAGGCTCCTTAGGGACTTGGAGAAGTGTTTATACACTTTTAAAACAACATAAATGGATTTATTCTAAATGTAATATTCTGTCCTGTTTTTTCTTTAACCTAATAAAATGTGTTATTTACCTTTCCACTATCAGTACATCTAGGTGCACCCATCCGTAGGTGGCTGCATTGTCACTTTGAGGGCTCAAAGTACTGATTCACCTTTAAGCCGATTTTTTGTTTGCACAATTACTGACAATGCTGCAAAGAATGTATTTGGACATATATCTTCATGCATGTGTGGAGGACATTTTTCTTCCTGTGGGTGACATGAGCAGCCACTGCTTGGTCCTGAGCTGAGGACATGCATATTTTAATCAAATTTTAATGTGATCACTCTGGTTGCAGTGTTGAGAAAAGACAGCGCTAAAGGGTGAGGGCTGAGGTTCTGGCGAGACCTCTCGACCTTCCAGAATGGCATCAACACTGCTCACACGTTTGAGAAAGGAGACTTACCACCAAATTGGTGCCTCTTCCTAAATCCCAAATTGTGCAGGACTCGGGCTGTGTATTTTTCTGTCTAGTTCAGCATTTCATTTCCTTGAAGGTTAGGGTCCTGGAGTGCTGTAAACAGAACCGAACTCTGGAAGCCGCAGACAGTTCTGGAAACTCGCAGCGGCTTTTCCTCTTGACCGTGGAAAAATTATTCCATTATGTATTTTGAGTTGACGCTTAGTTTGAACAACAGCTGGCTTTTCCTTGTTAATGTCATGGAGCTGTGGGGGCAACTTGCTACCCAAGCAGTTTCTCCAGGAGGTGTGTGCTCCAGGCTCCCACAGAGACACCTTTCCCAGGCCCTGCGCCGCACACGGCTAGGCTACACCCTGATGTCGCTTTGCAGAGCCCTGCGCCTCTCAGGGGCTGTATGTTTTATAAAAAGGGTTGTATTTTTTTTTTTTTTTTTTTTAGAATTCATAAATACCATGTTGTCTTTTTGCTTTTTAATGGGAGTCACAAGAAATATGGCCTGAAAATGTCAGGATGCAAGGTTAAATGTGAGGAGGAAATAGCAGTGGCCCATAGACCTAAGACCTCCAGTGAAAAGCAGCACTGAAGGCCAGGACACGCTGAGGGCTGCCTGAGTTGTTATTTATAGTGTCGAGCACGTTCGCAAACCTGAAATGCCAGGTGAAGAACAGAAGGAACCTTTCTCTCAGAAGTTTTTTTAATATGCTGAAGGCCCAAGCCAGGACGATGTGTACTACTTAATACAGAGAACTTACTGGCAGGATGTGAAGTGGTGGGTGGTCTCCACGGAGGACAGTCTTTATGGACATTTATTTGAAGACTGGTGGGGTCCCATCCTTCACACTGTGGACACTTGAACAGTCAATGAACACGACCTCGGAAAACTTCATTTTTTATTTCTTCTTTCGTCGCTAGGAGGAGCATGAACATAGCAAGTCCACGTTTCCTTAAACCCTGATCAATTTCAGGATTATACTTGTAAATCTTAAATTGAGTAAACTCTCAGCTCCAATTTTTTCCCCCATCCTTGGGTGACAGTTTCATTGGCTTTAAGCACTCACAGAGGCTAGAATAAAGAGTGTGTGGAGATCATAGAGGACACTTTCAGAGATGCTGCTTTCTGCTCCGGTGGTCAGCCCCATGGCAGTGAGGAACTGACTAGTAATCTTTTAAATTTTGGATCAGTTTCCGATGCCTTCAGGGCACCTGATTCCCACATCCAGAATTTCTGCAGTTTTTCTTGAGCCTGTTAGGAAACACACAAGTCTTAGGAACATGTTTCAACATACATAAATGAAATATGCCTTGTTCTGATTAATAACTTTCTTCATTTCTGTAATTGTAAATATTTTAGGGTTCTGAATTTTATCAAATCTGGAAGCACATTTTTTCCATGTGCTTGTCATCAGCTTATGGGAGTTCTTAGGGCTGAACTATTTTTGAGAGTGTGGAGAATAAAAGTGGCTTGTTAGAGTGGTAGGATGGTAAGTGAATTAAAACTGATTCTCATTAATGTTGGTAGGGTTTTAATAGGCCAACACTAATAATACCAATGGCTTGAGAAATTTGGTTTTTCTTCAATTTTAAAATCAAGTGCTTTTTCTTGGCTGTCAGGTAAGAATGTAAATCAATTCACCATATTCTCCCTAACTCTCTCATTCTCCACAACATCTGTAACAGTTTTAATTTAATTTTTAGGCAAAAATATCTAATAGAAAAATGTTACTTTCATTACATAACAAGTAACTTGAGAATTTTTTCTATTAGGCTACATTTGGTATTAATGAATATTAAGTTCTGTTTGTCCTTAATATGAAGTTCTGTTGTATTACAATGATATTTGATAGAGGAGATATAATCTTAAATAATAGATTTAATCATTTTTCTTTCTTTTAAAGCTTTTATTTATTTGTTTTAAGAGAGAGGGTGTGTGAACAGGGGAGGGACAGAGCGAGAGGAGGAGAAAGAATCCCAAGCATGCTCTCCACTGCCAGTGCAGAGCCTGAGGTTGGGCTCAGACCCACAAAGCAGGAAATTGTGACCTGAGCTGAAACCAAGAGTTGGACACTTAACCAACTGAGCCACCCAGGCACCCCTCATTTTTTTCAAGTCCTATATGAAAAAATCACAGACTGATTTTTGTATTAGAAAAGTGACACTATTCTTATACATTTAAAGTATTTTATGTGTGACTAAAAAATAAACTTATTAGGGGCACCTGGCACTTATTAGGCACCTGGGTGGCTCAGTTGGTTAAGTGTGTGACTCTTGATTTTAACTCAGGTCATGATCTCACAGTTCATGGGATCAAGCCCTGCATCAGGCTCTGGCTCAGTGCTGGAGGCTGCTTGGAATTCTCTCTCTCCGTCTCTCTCTACCCCTCCCCTGCTCGCATGTGTGCACTTTCTCTCTCTCTCTCTCTCTCTCTCTCAAAATAAATAAATAAACATTAAAAAATCTTATTATTTTCCAAATTACCCTAAAAAACAACACTTTGTGATTTCATAAGACTTAATATATAGGACTTTTTGTTTTCAGGGGCTTCTTTCATGATTTGGATTAGAGGTATTTGTGTTCTTCTGAAATACTTTACAGTATCTGACAGACTCCTTACATTTTAAAGTTATCTATCCTCTGCAAATATCAAAATTTTCCCAAAGAGTTTTACTAAGATATCTCCATCCTAATGTGCTAATGTGTGGGAAGGAGAAGAGCAGAAAGTGTATTATATCAGAGGAATGATTTTTAAGATGTTTTATTCCAGAAAGTTGCAGCACTCCTCTGTCATACCTAGTCCCCGACACCACAATTTGCTATTTTGATACCACAGTGGGAGAGAACCCTCGTGAAGGGGACACATATCCAGCTCTGTTTGCTGGTTTGCCTACATTGGACTAAAAAAGAAAATGGAGTACACAAACCATGATTTTGTGGCAAACTGAAGTGGGAGACTTTACCAACTGGGCAGGAATTTAGGGCCTTACAGACTCTCTGTAACAGCTTCCCTGCCAACCTGGGTGGAGAGGAGAAGTGACTTAGTCATTTGCACAGTGAGGACTGTGATTTGGCCATTCTCACAGGATCTGACAGCTTGGCAAGCAGCCCCTTGGAGCCTTTGCTTCCTACCAGTGCCTTGGCCAGGCATCCCCCCGGGTCTCAACATAACTGGGATGGAATCAAACAGAGAACAAACTGAGGGTGAATGGGGGTTGGGGGAGAGGGGAAAATGGATGATGGTCACTGAGGAGGACACTTGTTAGCATGAGCACTGGGTGTTGTGTATAAGCTATGAACCACAGGAATCTTCCCCAAAAACCAAGAGCACACTTTACACACTACATGTTAGCCAATTTGACAACAAATTATGTTTTTTAAAAAACTGACTTTAATCTGTTGGAAGCTTCTGAAGCTCAGCACTAAATTTTTAGGTCAAAATGATAGAGACTCTCCAACATAAAAATCCTTTTATACACCACAGGCAGGCAGCAGTGACAAATCAGGAGTCTGTATCCTGTTGATTCACCTCTGGGTCATTTGACTTGATCACTTTGGGGACCATAAACAACACTTGTGTTTTTTAAAAAAATATTTATTTTTGAGAGAGAGCACAAGTGGAGAAGAAGACAAAGAGAGGGGAAGGGGCAGACTGAGGGGGAGGAGCAGAGAGAGGGGAACAGAGGATTGGAAGTGGGCTCTGAACTGAGAGCAATGAGACCCATATGGGACTCGAATTCATGAATTCACGAACTTCGAGATCATGACCTGAGTTGAAGTCAGATGCTCAACTGACTGAGCCACCCAGGTGCCCCAAACACTCCCATTTTTCAGATGAGAATAGTACAGTTCTGTGACTGCAGATAAAATGTTTTAAATTAATGATTCCCTTTTAGTGCAATGTCATGTGGGATACCAAGTTCTTCTTAGGGCAGTCTCTTTTGCCCTTACATGAATTTATGTGTGTTCCTGTACTGACCTTTTTGCTCTCTGCTATTTCTTCTGCTGCCCTCTCCTTAGCAGAGTCTTTGTTCTCATGAGTATTTCTTCCTTCTATTCTCATTTCCTTTTTTAAATGTTTTTATTTATTTCTGAGAGAGACAGAGTGAGCAGGGGAGAGTCAAAGAGAGAAGGAGACACAGAATGTGAAACAGGCTCCAGGCTCTGAGCTAGCTGTCAGCACAGAGACCGATGTGGGGCTTGTACCCACGAACCGTGAGATCATGACCTGAGCTGAAGTCAGACTCTTAACCAACTGAGCCACCCAGGCACCCCCTTCTATTCTCACTTATAAGACCTCTGCATTCTATATTCTGATTTTCCATCCACTAATGCGTTATAATCACAGTGATAAGTCATTATTGACCCTAGGAGTCTAGAAGAAAGATAGCTTTTTTGAACAGTAGGGTGTTAAAAAAAATGAATCCTCAAAGATCAAGCACTCCTAGACACTAAGTGTCCTATGAGAGTTTCTGGTCTGTGGGTTTGGACCCCAAGGCTGTAGGCAACTGTTGTAAGTGCCTATAGACTCCTGGGGATCCCATTTTAGCCCAAATGGTTTGCCCTAGATTTAGACTGTGAAACAACCAGTAATCTTCTATAAGTCCCAAATTTCAGATACCAGGAAATAAGTTCTTATGATCTGAGTCCATTCTAGATCAGGTCAAATCCAAACCAGTGGCTTTTAGAAGATGCCTTGGGTGTTTACTTAAGTCTGGAGGTACTTATTTTCTTTTCAAGTGACTATTCCTCTGAAATATTTACTGTAGCAGACAAACCTACACCTTGGGTCCTTTGCTCCATGGCATCCTGGTGGCACATTAGGGCTTCTGGTGACTAAAATGGTAGCTCAGGGAGCCTTGGCTGTTAAACTGTGAGACTTAGGTGCCACTTTCGCTGATATGGGATTCGGGAGAGCTGAAGCCCCTTCTCGATGCCACTCTGACTGATGAGCTGTGACCTCCAGGCCAGGGAGAGTGGGAGATTTAGGCCATTATTTGGATGCCTGAGTTAACCCCAACTCTCCAGATGCTCTTTTGCCTGGGTTACTTGGGTGCTTTATTTTAGCTTTGGTGGTGACTCCAGGAGACACACTCAGACCTGCCTGTTTAAAGGAGTTTGATAAGTGCTGACCACACAGCACAGGGAGGGTGAACAAATTAATGTTTGCAAAGGGTTTGACGTTCCTGGGTGAAAGATGCTGTATAAGTACGAGTGTTTTAATTATTGTTTTAATGCCTCCAGAGACAAAATCAGGTAGAATTACTATGAACAAGCTTTTGGCTTCAGATCCCCAGAGTTCCACCATCTAGCTGTTCTCGTAACCAGAAATGTCTTCCCCGCAGTGCTGATCTGACTCCAGGGAGCAGCACCTTTCATGTTTTGTGACATTCACCCAGCGAGTTTACATTAAATAAATGCATACGGAAAGCTCATGGATGGTGTTTCTTAAGAAAAATATATTTTTTTTTCTTTTCAGTTTTGCTCTGAGTCTAATGTTAATGGAGGAATTTGCTGCTGGGTGTAGTTAGTTCTCTTAAGGAGAGCTGGTTAAAAGAGAACTAAGCGTTTAAAGGCGGATTGAGTTTTTTGTTTGTTTAATGCAACTGGCTAATTTACCATTCAGATGCACTCATCTTTCATTCTGATTTTAGATTGCTTCAAGGTTACTAATGGAGATTTCAGCAAATGGTGTATCTATGAGGAAATCAAGGACCCTTTCTCTGCTTTGTCATCCGTTTGCAGAAGTCAATCTATACTGTTTATAATGCTGTTTTTACTCAAGAATAGCTTTTTGGTTTAAACCCCACTCATGTTCCTTACAGCTTTTAGCTGGGGTGTCCCCCCCAACTACACAGCCATGTTGGCCTGAGGGCTGGGGTGTTGCTCGTGGCCCTGGTAGCAGGCCCAGGGCTGAGTGGAGGGGGGCAATCACTCTTTGTTAGATGGCACCAGTGCTGGATGTCACCTTGAAAGAAAGCAGGTATCGTCCTGTTCAGTGCATCTCAGGCAGAGGGACTGCTTGGGAGGGAGAGAGACTCTTGCTCTTCTATATATCAAGTATCTTTCCCTCCTGTCTTTGAGTAATCAGCAGAGGGCAGTACCCACCCTTGTAAGAGAATGAAGAAGGAACAGCTTCTCTGAGAAAAGATGCTCATTCCTTGTGAGCACAGATGTATCTAGATAGAGCTGGTGGTGATAGAGCTTCCTACCTTCCTAGAAAAAATTCTTCCATTAAAACTTAGGTATACCTAAGTAGTACAGACTTTTCCTCTCTAAACCCATTTGAAATCTCCAGCAAGACATTGCTGTTTCTCTAAGTATCGTGGATAAAGTACAGATCATATTAATGTATTTCTGAAGATTTCAAGAAAAATAGGCAAGATCTGAGAAGTTGTATGTTTCTGATAAGTGAAGAATCTTATTTCCTTGGCTTGGGAACGGCTCAAAATCAATGTGGGTGACTCAGACATACAAAGACCTGGACTGGCGCATGACTGCTTCTTGTGCAGGCCTGCTGATAGTCAGGGGTCTAAATCAAAGTGGGCAAGGGGGCAGGCAGGTGTTGGAGGGCCTTGGGTGGGAAGCCCACGACACAAGTCACCACCAGGAACTTCAGCCTGTTCTATAGGTACTTATATTTTGCCTTCTTACACGGTTTAGGTCCAGGTCACACTCTCCTTTCCTGATGCTGTCCTTGGGTGAGACGCAACATCCACTGGGAAGGAGGCAGAGGGTGGCTCTGTGTGTAAATTGCCCCAACTTACACACAACTGTCTGCTCCATGGCGAGCTCTGACATGCCCCCACTCTGTCCAGATTACAGCTCTCACTTATGGTGGGCTCTAAATCTCACTTCTGTTCTTAATAACATTCTTCAGCTGGTTTCTTATTTCTTCTCTTTATACATTTGAAACATGCACAAAATGCGAAAAAGAGGAAACATTTCTGATATGTCCAGAACCTTTACTTGTACCATCCAGTAGCTTCTTCAGTGTGAAAAGTGGGAACATTTCCTTTTTGTCTCATTAACTATTATAGGAAACAGCAGAAAATGACACTCCTTATCTCCCTTCAGTCAGTCTCCATACCACCTGAAACAAAGGGGTCAAGAGCACTCTGTTCTGCACCCTGTGGGGCTTTGAGCCAGGTAAGGTCTGTGAGGTGAGGTGCTGGAGAAGCTCCTGAAGGAGAGGCTACCCCTGGGACAGGACAGAGGCCATTCTTGCTGCATCCAGTTCCCAACTAGAAGTTGCTCCAGAGTTTGGGAGCGCCGACCTGTCCTGGCTCAGAGTCCCAGCTCCTGCAGCTCCCGGGCTGAGTGTGGGAAGATACTGGGTGGATGTTTATCACTCTGTGGTTCTTTCTTATGAACTGGGGAGAGGTGGGGACTGTACTTTTCTGTGTGATGAGCTGTAAAGGGAGAGAATTAGAGGTGAGAATGTTCTAGGATTATTAACATATGTGTAAATTGTAAATATTATTTAAATTATATTATTTAGTAAGCATATAATGTTATATATTATTTAAAATAATAAATACAGGGGCACCTGGGTGGCTCAGTCGGTTAAGCGTCCGCCTTCAGCTCAGGTCACGATCTCGCAGTTCGTGGGTTCTAGCCCCGTGTCAGGCTCTGTGCTGACAGCCAGCTCAGAGCCTGGAGCCTGCTTCAGATTCTGTATCTCCCTCTCTCTCTGACCCTCCCCTGCTCATTCTCTCTCTCAGAAATAAATAAAACATTAAAATTTAAAAAAATAATAAATACATAATTTATATTCATTATTGATGTAATTATTGACACATTTTTTTTTCTTGGCAGTACATTTATGTCTTATCTGAAGCTCAGATATGTTCAAGCCTTTCATTACCATATTATAAATTTGACTATTTCCCACTGTCTCCTGCAAATGCCTTTTCAGCTCTATCTTGTGTTAATTTAATCTTCACCTGCTTATGCTCGTTATGGTACACAGACAAAATAATAATTTGTTTTGAAGATTTTGTATGTTGGCATTTTTCCCAGAGTGCCTGCGCTGCTCTGCTGGCCCAGGTGACATGGCTTCTGGGGTCCCCAGTCCTCCCTCCCCTTTCTCTTCTCATGCCTCTGCATGTTGTCCATACTATTGGCTTAGCACTTAGCTAAGTTTTTATTGGTGTCTTTTCACATGGAAAAAATATGAATCTGCCTTCAATCTTTAAAAAATGCCCAAGTTTCTTGGCCATTGACATATCCTTCAGACCTCAGTGTTTTTATGTGTAGAATAAGAAGGTGGGCTTCATATCCGTCTTGATCCTTAAGGATTCACTGGCATCCCTTTCAGGACTGCAGGGACAGAGATGAGCACCGAGCGCCCAGAGCCTCACCTACCTCTGTTTCAGCCTGAGAAATTCCATGTTTGTCTCCTTACCCCTTTGCATGCCAATATGTTTTCATTTGAAGAAAAGACTCTATGGCTAAAAAAAAATTGCTAGGGATTTCTGACATTCCATCAGAATGCAATTAAAATGTTTGTTTGTTTTTTTACAACTGAGGTGAAATTATATAACATAAACTTAGCCATTTCAAAATGTACAATTCAGTGGCATTTAGCATGATCTGTCAGCTACCACCTCTACGTAGTCCCAAAATATGTCTATCATCCCTCAGGAAAACTCAGTACCCATTAGCAGTCACTCTACATTCTCCTCTTTCTCTTGCCCCTGGAAACCACCTGTCTACTTCCTGCCTCTACGAATTGACCGATTCTGGATATTTTATATAGATGTACTCATGCAATGTGAAGCCTTTGTGTCTGATTTCTTTCATTTAGCCTAATGCTTTCAAGGTTCATCCCTGGCATATGTATCAGCACTTCATTCCTTTTTATGGCCAAGTAATATTCTACTGTGTGGATAGACCACAATTTGCTATCCATTTATCTGCTAATGAACATTTATTTGGCTTGCTTCTCGCTTTTGGCAATTGTGATTAACGCTGCTATGAGCATCAGTGTTACAAATATCTCTCTAAGTATCTGTTTTCAATTCTTTTGGGCATATCAGAATTGTAATTTTAACATAAGTTTCTTAAAGAAGGGGATAGTGAATTGTGCCCATTTGGATTACCCGTGGAATTAAACTCTAGTGTGGTATAAACTTTTAATCACTTAGTTGATGCATATTTTTTTCTTGCCTTTTTATCCATATCTGCTTCAATCTCGTTACTTTATTAGCTGCTTCATGGAAGGGTTCTTTTTTATTTGAGGTTGACAAAATTTGCTGTCTTGTAGAAGTGATAGTTATTCATATATTTTCCCCAAATGCCATACATTTCGAATCTCATTTGGAGCCATTTAATCACAATGATGTCATTGGAGTATAGTTGATTGACCCTGCTCTGGCCAGAGTGTTATAAATACACACGGAACACGATTCCATTCTAGCTTTCCACACCTCTTTCCTGCTTTCTTCTGATTGCTTGGCTTTATTGGCCTTCTAAAATAATGGGGGGGAAAAGTGTCTCAACACATTTAGTGAATATTTGGACACTGAATTTCTAGTATTCAGCATCTTCTTTGGTTTCCTGTTTGGTCAACTTTGAAGCCACTTGGAGAGAATATGAGTGATTGTTACAAACTCTCTTTTTACATATTTATGGACAATGTTTCTTAGAAAAACGCTAAGCCTCTCGGATGCATCCATAAACTGTGTTTACTGTGTCCCCCCCCCCCCATTTTTCATCTTAAGGGACAGGCTGGAGAAAAGAGAGAAAGACTCTGGAGCTGAATGCTGTCCTCCTAAGTACTGTCCTTCTTTGAGATTCTAGTTCAGATTTGCACATGAGCAGAATGTTCCCCAGGCCCCAAAGACATACAGCACTCGTTGGCAGAGTTAGCTGGACTCTATCAAGCCTAGAGCTTCAACTGGAGAGCTTTGAAGATTTGAACAAGACATAAAGAGTATTTTACAGTCTGTCTGTTAGAAGCGCTATGCTGTAATTTTCCACCGGACAAGAAAGGCGCCCAGCAGTTACTTTCCCAAAGATCAGAGGGCAAATGGACAGTTTCCCTTCATTCAGCCAGGAAATGTTGCCTCACAAGACACCGTAATTCTTGTGCCCATGCAGAAGAGATAAAGAAAGGTCTGGAGAGGCCCGCCTCTTCAGGTGGGATCCTCTAAGATAAGAGAGGAATTTTCCTGCTGGAGATTCCTGGCACCAGGGACATTAATAGGTGACAGGAGTTTAGGATCCAAAGACACAAGTGATTCTAACTGACCTTAGTTCCTAATGATCTTAGTGTGGGAAGGGTGATTGACAGAATACCGAAGACTAAGCATTCATCGTGAACATCTGAGGATGAGATACTGGGAGAAACACAGAGACAAATCTCCTGGGCCCAAGGTGGGGTGCTGGCCATAAACTCACTTCAGAGTCTCTTCACTGTCATTGAACTTTGTCACTTCCAGACTCCTCTCTACAGCATGCCCTTCTCCCTTCTTATTTACATTCCTGGACATTTTCACATGGGCCACATGAAAAGGAATTACAGTGGAATGGTGAATACAGGGGGGTCAGTTTCTGTGGCAGGATATAGCATGAAAGAAAGAACAATGTGGAAGGAGAAGGAGAGAGGCATGGAGCTGAAGAGATTGGGAGCTGGAGCTTGAATTCAGGACAGCTTCCCTCCTCTCCTTTCTTTCCCCTCCCCTTAATGCAGTCTTGGCGGTGTATCTATCTACTTGGACTTGAGTATGAACTAGATGGCTAGCAGACAGATGTGCTCTGGTCCTGGGCCCAGTCTTCTAAGCAGCACATGCCAAGGAAAAGTGAGGAAGTCTTGCAGCTGCAGACAAAGGTGAGGCTCATTCTCCTCTCCCCCCACCACTCCTTCCCAGCATTCTCTCCACGTGATGGGCAGCTATGCTCCTTAATCCAGCACTTTCCACCTGTAGGCAATGGGGTGGCTCACTGGGGAATACGTTATCTGAGCAGATGGTGTCGGTGTGGCACATTGTGGAAGCTCTTTCTCCTTTCTTCCTTCTTCTTTCTCCCTTCATCAATTCTAACGAGGGTGACGTGGTTCCTGGAGGCTTTCAGTTTCTTTTTTCTTTATTTTTGTAATTTTGAAAACGTGTAATTATACATATTTGAGCAAACTTGGACCCCCTTTGATGTCTGTGTCCCCTCCTGAGCCATCTCCTCTTCTATACCTTTCAAGTACTAAGATTTAAAATTTGTTTATCCCTCTCTTTATAGTTTTACTACATGTCGGTTGTCCTAAACAGTATTTTGGATTTTTTTCTTGTTTACAAACTTGAAATAAATGAATCATGCTTTATATAATCTCTTTGATTTTCCATTTTTATTGATTTTTGTGTGTCCCTAAGTTTATCCATATTGTTTTATTGTTTTATGTAACTGTAATTCATTCATTTTCACTGCCATACATGTTTCAATTGAAGGAATATACCATTTTCTGTCAATGGACATTTGTTTTGTATCTAGTTTCCTGCTATTACAAAAAGAACTGCTATAAACATTCTCTTATATCTCCTTGTGCACAAATGCAACAGCTTTTCAAGGTGCTTATTCACCTAGGAGCTGAGCTGCGGAGTCATAGAGTATATGCATTCTTCACACTTTCTAGATTCTATTAAGTGGGTTTCCAAATTCGTTGTAGCAATTAACACTCTGCCAAGGAACACACACACGACACAGATGTTCTACATCCTTCCCAAGAGTTAGTATCATCAAACTTGAAAATCTTTGCTGATCTATTAAGTATGAAATAGTTTCTCATTGGGGTTGCTAATGAGGTTGAGTATATTTTGTTATTATGAGGCATATTGTATTTTTCTGTGTGGAGCACTGTTTAAGCTTTTTGTCCATTTTCATATTAGAATTGATTGTCTTACTTACTTATACAGCTCTTTATACATATGTTCCAGGAATTATTCCTTTGTCGTTTACAAGTCTAGCAAAAATTGTCTCCCGGAGATTTGCTTTGTATTTCATTCCCTTTATAAGGTTTTTGTAGAAGACAGAATAAAAAATTTTTAATTTAGTCAGAAATCAATATTTTCCTTTATCCTTTTGTGTTTTAAGAAATCCTATACTGCCTCGACATGCTTAGATTCTGTTTTCTAAAATTTTATAGTTTTGTATTTCTTGTTCATCTTTGATACTCTAGGATTGATTTTTGTGTATTATGTGTGCTAAAGGCCCAGTATCATATTTTTTTTTCTGTTTCCATAATCGATGTCCCAGCATCATTCATTGAATAATCCATCTTTCTCCACTGGTCTGCAATGCCAGCTGAGAAATGCAGAAAGTTCCTGTTCATGTGCTGGTAGGGTCTAGCCTCTATTCTAATGATCAATTTGTTTATCTCTAAAGCAATACATTGTTCTAATTGCTGTCGTGTTACAATAATTTTGGTATCTGTGAGGCAACTGCTGCTACCTTAGAAATATCTTGGCTGTTCTTTGCTTTTTGCTTTTCATATAAATTTTATAGTCAGCTTCTCTAGTTTTAAGAAGAAAGAACTCCTTGGACTTCAAATGAAATTGCATTGAATCTATAGATCCATGAAGGGTGAACTAATATCTTTGTTACATCTAGTTTTTTAATTCACAAAATGGTTGCTTATTTCTCCATTTACCTATATTCTTTCAAAAGTCTTATTAGGAAATTTTATATTTTTTCTCACAAAAATCTTGTTTATCTCTTCTCAGATTTAATGCTAGGGTTTTTTAAAAAAAATTTTTGTGTTTCTTTTAAAGAACACATTTCAAACTTTTTGTTGATTTTTATTTTGAAACAATTACAGATCTGCGAAAGTTATGAAGATAGTATGGAGAGGTTCCATGTCTTTACATCTTATGTAAATAGAACATGCTATCAAAGCCAGGAAATTGACATTGGTACAATATGTGTGTATAATTCTGTTATTTTATCACAAGGGTAGATTTGGACAAACTCCAGTGCAAACAAGATACAGAGCTATTCCATCCCGGTGAAGTTCTTTCTGGTGCTACCTCTTAGTGGTTCTCCACCAGCCTCCTCCAACCCCATCATTACTCATTTTTGGCCACTAATCTGCTCCTCATTTCTATGCTTCTGACTTTATATAGAGGAACCATATAGTATGTTACTTTTTGATATGAGATTTTTTTCACTAAGAATAATGACCATACTATACATTCAAGTTTTGACATGTATCAATAGTGTATTCTTTTTATTGCTCAATAGTGTTCCAGGATACAACTGTACCACATTTGTTTAAACATTTACCTATTGCAGACATTTGGTTGTTTACAGCTATTGGCTATTACAAATAAGGTTGTTATGAGCAACCGATACGAGTTTTCATTTCTCTGGTATAAATGCCCAAGTGCACAATTGCTGAGTAGTATGGTAAGTGTATCTTTCATTTTTTAATGTATGCCAACTGTTTACCAGAGTGGCTTTACCATTTTTCATTTATCTATGGCTAGTGATGAGGAACATATTTCACGTGGTTATTTTCCATCTATATATCCTTTTTTTTTTTTAATGTTTTATTTATTTCTAGGAGAGAGAGAGAGAGAGACAGCATGAGCAGGGGAGGGTCAGAGAGAGAGGGAGTCATAGACTGAAACAGGCTCCAGGCTCTGAGCTGGCAGCCAGCACAGAGCCTGACGCGGGGCTCGAACCCACGAACTGCGAGATCATGACCCAAGCGAAAGTCGGACGCTTAACCGACTAAGCCACCCAGGCGCCCCCATCCATATATCCTTATGGTGAAATATCTTACTGATGAAATATCTCTTTATAGGGTTAATATCCAGAATCTATAAGGAACTCACCAAACTCCACACCCGAAAAACAAACAACCCAGTGAAGAAATGGGCAGAAGATATGAACAGATACTTCTCCAAAGAGGACATCCAGATGGCCAACAGACACATGAAATGATGCTCAGCATCCCTCCTCATCAGGGAAATACAAATCTAATTTAACAATAAACTATTTGTAAAAAAAAAAAAAAAAGAAAAAGAAAAAGAAATATCTCTTTATATCTTTTGCCCATTTTCTAATTGAATTGTTTGACTTTTTACTGTTGATATTATTTTTATTGAGCTTTATGGAAATATAATTGAATATAACAGTGTTTAAGGTGCACAACATGATGATTTGAAATATGTATATTGTGAAATGAAGCACAATAAACTTAGCACCTCCACCACCTCACATAATTACTATTTCATTGTTGTGGGGCAAACTTTTAGCAACTATTCTCTTAGCAACTTTTAGATATAAATTACGATATTGTTAACTATCGTTACTATACTCTACATTATATTCCCCAGGACTCGTTCATCTTATAACTGGAAGCTTATACCCTTTGACCAACATCTTCTCATTTTACCCACACCTCAACCCCTGGAATACAGTCTGCTCTCTGTTTCTATGAGTTTGGTTATTTTAGACCTCACATATAAGTAAGATCATACAGTATTTAACTCTATATTTAACTTATTTAATTTCATCTAATGCCTTCAGAGTGTATCCATGTTGTTGCAAAAAGCAGGATTTCCTTCTATTTTATGGCTGAACAATATGCCATGTGTTTGCGTGTGTGTGTAATGGATAATGTATGTATAAACATTTGTATATATCACATTTCCTTTATCCATTCATCTGTTGATGAACACTTAGGACACATGTTTTGGCTATTATAAATAATGCTGCAGGGAACATCGGGATGCAGATATCTTTTTGACATGCTGATTTCATTTTCTTTAGGTATATACCTAGAAGTGGAATTAGAGGATCATATGCTAGTTCTATCTTTAGTTTTTTTGAGGAAGCTTCATACTGTTTTCGATAGTGACTTACGAATTTACATTCTTACCAACAGTGTACGAGGGTTTTCTTTTTTCCACATCTTCTCCAACACATGTTATCATTTGTCTTTTTGATAATAACTATTGTAACCATGTGAGATGATAACTCGTGGTTTTGGTTTGTATTTTCCTGATGATGAGTGATGTTGAGCATCTTTTCATAAACTTGTTGGCCATTTGTATGTCTTCTTTGGAAAAATGCATATTCAAATCCTTTGTGCATTTTTAACTGGATTGTTTATCTGCTATTAAGTAGCATGAGTTCTTTATATATTTTGGATGTTAATCACTTACCAAAAATATGGTTGGTAAATATTTTCTCCCATTCTGTAGGTGAAGAAAGGTCAGTAATGTAACTTCTAGACTGCGAAGTGATTTTAATACTGAAAAATAAGCAAGTCACTCTATACCATTTACACAGAGTTTTATCCAGGGTAATTTACTGATGGAGCAATTGGGCAGGTGGGAGGGTGGGTAGATGGATGACCCGGGTCACTATGTAGCTGTTTTCTGTTCTTGTTTTGTGTCCCATCTCTGCTCTCTCAATCTCTGCCAAGCCTGGAACTCAACTCACAGCTTTTGTAGAGTGAGGGGCATGGTAGTGAGGTCACAGGGTGGATAGTTCTCTCAAGTGGTGCCATCTGTGTGCCAGAGGAGAGAGCAAGATGGAGGGCCAGTGTTGATGGTTTCCTTTGATATGCAGAAGCTTCTTGTTTGATGAAGCCCCACTTGTTGATTTTATTTTTGTTGTTTATACTTTTGGTGTCAAATCCCAAAAAATCATTGCCAAGACCAGTTATCAACAAGCTTTTTCTGTGTGTTTTCTTCCAAGAGTTTTATTGTTTCAGTTCCTACATTTAAGCCTTTAATCCATTTTGAGTTAATATTTGTGAGTTGTGTAAGATAAGAAGCTTAATTGCATTATTTTATGTATGTTTATTGTTTCCCTATACCACTTATTAAGAAGACTATCCTTTCCCCATTAACTACTCTTGGCTTCCTTGTCAAGTATTAGTTAACTGTATACGCATAGGCTTATTTCCAGATTCCCCATATTGTTCCACTAGTCTATGAATCTGTTTTTATGCCAATATCTTGCTCTTTTGATTACTGTAGCTTTGCAATATAGTTTGAAATCAGGAGATACGGTGTTCTCAGCTTTTATTCTTTCTCAAGATTGCTTTGGCTATTCTGGATCTTTTGTGGTTTCATAAGAATTTTAGGATTTTTCTCTATTTCTGCGAAGAAAACTATAGGAATTTAAAAAAATGTTTATTTATGTATTTTTGAGAGAAAGCAAGAAAGAGTGTGACTGGGGGGAGGGGAAGAGAGAGAGGAAGACAGAGAATCCAAAGCAGACTCTGCACTGTCAGCACAGAGCCAGAGATGGGGCTTGAACTCAAAAAGTGTGAGATCATAACCTGAGCCAAAGTCAGACACTCAACTGACAACCATCTACTCCTTACTCCAGGAATTTTGATGGGGATTGCATTGAATCTGCAGTTTGCTTTGGGCAATATGGAGATTAAAACAATATTGACACTTCTGATGCATGAACATGGGATATCAATCTGTTTGTGGCTTCTTCCATTTCTTTCATCAATGTTTTATAATTTTCAGCATATAGATCTTTCACCTTTTTGGTTACATTTATTTCTGAGTATTTTATTTCTTTTGATGTTATTATAAGTAGAATTGCTTTCCTTGTTTCTTTTTCAGATAGTTCACTATTAGTGTATAGAAATGCAGCTGATTTTTGTATGATTTTGTATCCTATTTGTTGATTAGTTCAGCTTAGTTCATTATTCTTCTAGTTCCTTGGAGGGTAAAATCATGTTGTTTAATATTTATTTTTTCTTAATGTAAGTATTTGTGTCTATAAACTTCCCTCTTTGAAGTGATTTTACTACCTCCCATACGTTTTGGCATATTGTTTTTCTTTTTTTAAAAAAACGTTGTATTTATTTCTGAGAGAGAGAGAAAGAGAGAGATAGCGTGAGCAGGGGAGGGTTAAAGAGAGAAGGAGACACAGAATCTGAAACAGGCTCCAGGCTCTGAGCTAGCTGTCAGCACAGAGCCTGACGCGGAGCTCGAACTCACGAACCGCGAGATCATGCCCTCAGCCGAAGTAGGATGCTTAACCGACTGAGCCACCCAGGCGCCCAGGTATATTGTATTTCTATTTTCATTTGTCTTAAGATATGTTTTGATTTCACCTTTGACTTGATTGTTAAGAAATGTGTTGTTTATTGTCTACATGTTTATGAATTTTCCAGTTTCACTCCTTCTATTGATATCATTTTATGCCCTTGTGTTTAGGAAATATACTTGATATGATTTTAATCTTTTTAAGTTTAAGACTTATTTTGTGGACTTACATATGACCTATCCTGCACAATGTTCCAAGTGCAGTTGAAAAGAATATGCACTCTGTTAATGTCGGATAGAATGACCTGTATATATCCGTTAGGTCTATTTGGTCTGCGGTGTTGTTCAAGTCCACTGTTGCATTACTGACTTTCTGTCAGGATAATCTATCCATTGTTGAAAGTGGTGTACTGAGTTTCTGTCTATTTCTGTATCCAGTTTTGTTAATATTTACTTATTCAAGTGCCGTAATGTTGATTGCATATATATTTACAATTGTTATATTCTTTGATGAATTGACCCCTTTATCATTTATATAGTCACCTTTATCTCTTGACATTCGTTGCCTCAAGTCTCTTTTGTCTGGTATAATTATAGCCACATCTGCTCTCTTTCGGTCAACATTCACATGGATCATCTTTTTCCATCCATTCCCTTTTAGATTATGTGTGCCTTTACAGTTAAAGTGATTCTCTTGTAAGCAAGAGAATTTGATACTTGATTTAATATTTTTTAGTAGTATTCTTTGATTCTTTTCTTTTCATTTTTTGTATATCTACCAGTTTTTCTACTTGTTATCATAAAGTTTACATAAAACATCTTTTAAGTATAGTAGTCTATTTTAAACTCATAATAACTTAACTTTGACCACATTAAAAAAAAACTACACTTTAACTTCTCTATGCTCACATTTTATGTTATTGATGTCACAATTTACACCTTTTATATATGGTGTATCCATGAACACATTATTGTAGCTATAGATATTTTTAATACTTTGGTCTTTTAATTTTTATATCATAGTTAAAAGTGATGTATATGCCACCAGTGGAATTTTATAGTGTTCTGAATTTGACTATATTCTTTTTTTTAAACATATATTTTTAATACTTTATTGTCAAGTTGGTTTCCATATACCCCCTAGTGCTCATCCCAACAAGTACCCTCTTCCATGCCCAT
The DNA here is from genome assembly GCA_017311185.1 of Proteles cristata cristata. Lineage (NCBI taxonomy): Eukaryota > Metazoa > Chordata > Mammalia > Carnivora > Hyaenidae > Proteles > Proteles cristata. The sequence continues at coordinate 54,093 of JAESUZ010004333.1, read as the reverse complement.
CACCCCACTTTCCCTCTCCCCCACCCCTATCAGCCCTCAGTTTGTTCTCAGTATTCAAGAGTCTCTCGTGGTTTGCCTCTCTCCCTCTCCCCAACTATTTTTCCCCTTCTTCTCCCCCATGGTCCTCTGTTAAGTTTCTCCTGTTCCACATATAAAAGTGAAAACATATGGTGTCTGTCCTTCTCTGCCTGACTTATTTTGCTCAGCATAACACCCTCAAGTTCCATCCATGTTGCTACAAGTGGCCAGATTTCATTCTTTCTCATTGCCATGTAGTATTCCATTGTATAGATAAACCGCGTCTTTTTTTTTTGTTTGTTTCATTTCTGGCTTTATTATTTTTTTTTTTAACACTCCGTCATCAATTTATTTTTTTTATTTTTTATTTTTTTTACAAATAGTTTATTGTCAAATTAGTTTCCACATAACACCCAGTGCTCATCCCCACAAGTGTCCTCCTCCATGCCCACCCCTCCTCCCCCCCACATCCACCAGTCCTCAGTTTTTGTCAGCATTCAAGAGTCTCTCATGGTTTGCCTCTCTCCCTTTCCCCCACCATTTCCCCCTTCTTCTCCCCCTTGGTCCTCTGTTAAGTTCCTCCTAATCCTCCTATACGTGCAAACATATGATATTTGTCCTTCTCTGCCTGACTTATTTCGCTCAGCATAACGCCCTCAAGGTCCATCCATGTTGCTACACATGGCCAGATTTCATTGTTTCTCAGTGCCATGTAGTATTCCATGGTATAGATAAACCACATCTTCTTGATCCATTCATCTGTTGATGGACACTTAGGCTCTTTCCATGTTTTAGCTATTGTGGAGAGTGCTGCTATGAACATTGGGGTACATGTGCTCCTATGCCTCGGCATTTCTGTATCCCTTGGGTAAATTCCTAGCAGTGCTATTGCTGGGTCATAGGGGAGTTCTATTGTTAGTTTCCTTAGGAACCTCCACACTGTTTTCCAGAGGGGCTGTACCAGTTTACATTCCCACCAACAGTGTAGGAGGGTGCCCGTTTCTCCACATCCTCGCCAGCATCTAGAGTTCTCTGATTGGCTCATTTTAGCCACTCTGACTGGCGTGAGGTGATATCTCAGTGAAACCACGTCTTTCTGATACATTCGTCAGCTTATAGACACTTAGGCTCTTTCCATGATTTGGCTATTGTTGAGAGTGCTGCTATGAACATTGGGGTCCATGTGCCCCTAAGCATCAGCACTCCTGTATCCCTTGGGTAAATTCCTAGCAGTGCTATTGCTGGGTCATAGGGGAGTTCTATTGTTAATTTTTTGAGGAACCTCCACGCTGTTTTCCAGAGGGGCTGCACCAGTTTACATTCCCACCAACAGTGTAGGAGGGTGCCCGTTTCTCTACATCCTCGCCAGCATCTATAGTCTCCTGATTTGTTCACTTTAGCCACTCTGACTGGCGTGAGGTGGTATCTCAGTGTGGTTTTGATTTGTATTTCCCTGATGATGAGGGATGTTGAGCATTGTTTCATGTGTGAATTTGACTATATTCTTACCTTTACAGTGAGTTTTATACCTTAATATGTTTTTATGTTGTTAGCCTACTTTTGTTTCAACCTGAAGAACTCCCTTTAGCATTGCTTGCAAGGCAGGTCTAGTGGTGATAAACTCCTAAAGCTTTTGACTTTCTGGGAAAGCCTTTATCTTTCCTTAATTTTTGAAGTACAACTTTGCCTAATAAAATATACTTGGCTGGTAGTCCCCCCTACATTCGCCAGCACTTTGAATATATACCATCATCTCAATATCCCCTGATATGCAAGACTTCACCTGAGAAATCTATTGATAGCCTTTTGGAGTTCCCTGGTATATGAAAGGATTTTTTTTTCTCATGCTTTTATTATTTATTTTTATTATTGAGAGAGAGAGAGAGAGATGGAGAGAGAGAGAGAGAGAGAGAGAGAGAATGTATGAGAGTGGGGATGGGGAGGGACAAAGGAAAGAGAAAATCTTTTTTTTTAAATTTTTTTAAATATTTTTATTTATTTCCAGGAGAGAGAGAGAGACAGCATGAGCAGGGAAGGGTCAGAGAGAGAGGAAGTCACATACTGAGACAGGCTCCAGGCTCTGAGCTGGCAGTCAGCACAGAGCCCAATGCGGGGCTCGAACCCACGAACCGCAAGATCATGACCTAAGCGAAAGTTGGACGCTTAACCGACTAAGCCACCCAGGCGCCCCAAGGAAAGAGAAAATCTTAAGCAGGCTCCAAATAGAGTGTGGGGCTCAATCCCACCACCCTGGGATCATGGCCTAGACCAAATTGGGTCAGACACTTAACTGACTGAGCTGCCCAGTCTCTTCTCTTGCTGCTTTTAAAACTCCTATGTTTTCTTCGATATTATACAGGTTTATTATAATGTATCTTGGAGAAGATCTTTTTGGGTTTAAATTTTGGGGGACCTATGAGCTTCATATACTTGGATGTCCAAATTTTTCCTATGATTGGAAAGTTCTCAGCCATTATGTCTTTTTTTTCTTTTTTTTTAAATTTTTTTAATGTTTTATTTATTTCTAGGAGAGAGAGACAGTGTGAGCAAGGGAGGGTCAGAGAGAGAGGGAGTCACAGACTGAAACAGGCTCCAGGCTCTGAGCTGGCAGTCAGCACAGAGCCGGACGTGGGGCTCGAACCCACGAACCGCGAGATCATGACCCAAGCGAAAGTCGGACGCTTAACCGACTAAGCCACCCAGGCGCCCCAGCCATTATTTCTTTAAGTAAGCTTTCTGCCCCTATCTCCCTGTCTTCTGAAACTCCAGTAATTTGTAAGTTGTTTCTTTCAATGTTCTTTCATAATTCATGGCTGTTTTCTTCATTCCTTTTCCTTTCTTCCCCCTCTTCTGACTGGATAATTTCAAATGTCCTATCTTTGAGCTCATCAATTCTTTCTTCTACTGTTGAAACTCCTTATTGATTTTTTCAGTCCATTCATTGTATTCTTCAACTCTAGAATTTCTGTTGTTGAAATTCTCATTTTATTAAAAAAATTGTTTTAATGATCATTTATTTTTGAGAGAGAGACAGAGTGCTAGTGGGGGAGGAGCAAAAAGGGATGGAGTCAGAATTTGAAGCAGGCTCCAGGCTCTGAGCTGTCAGCACAGAGCCCCATCGTGGGGCTCAAACTCATAAACTGTGAGATCATAACCTGAGCTGAAGTTGACACTTAACTGACTGATCCACCCAGGTGCCCCTAAAATTCTCATTTTAATTTGGCTGGGAAGATGGTGGAATAGGAGAACCCAATTCACCTTGTTCTACAGATATAAAAATATAACACTCGGATTGATGTAAATAACTCAGAAAGAGATCCAAAGACTGGCAGAACAAACTCCATGACTACAGATAGAGAAGGGGCCACATCCAAGAAGGTAGGAGGGATAAAGATGCAGTCTTGGAGTGAAACGGATGGTGGCTATCCATGGTGGGAAGGGAGCTGGTGGTGCAGACAGGGTGAAAAACAGACTTTCACAGCCTGTGAAAGACTACAAATTGTAAGGACACATCCCCATAACATTTGCCTTTGCAAGTGAAAGGGGCCAAATTTCATGAGTTCTTAGACCAGTAAGAATTTTAAAAATCAGTAGGCTCAGCTTTGGGACAGCCTTGAGGGCATTAGGAATGGGAGTCCCTGCCGTTAAAGAGGTAGTACAATAAATAGGCCATGTAGATACACTGTAGAACCAGCAGTTTGAAAAATGACAGAGGTAGTTGAGAGGCAGTGTGCTCATCCAGCATGGCCCCTGGAGAGACAGTGGTTGCAGGGAGATCCCTCCAGGAACAAGGATGTTGGTAGGTGCCACTTCCCTTCCTGGCCCTCTAGCAGAAACAATGGCCACCTGTGCGAGACAGTCCAATGCTGACTCTTCTTACTTAACTAGCTTACACCAAGCTCTGTCCCCTTTTGTACTTTGGCAGACTAGTTCTTCCCATTGATGTTCACCTTAGTCCCAATACTACAGGCCCCATACCACAGAAGACCGGTGTAAACCTTGCCAGGACTACATATCTTGGAACATTTTGCTGGATTCAGTTCTGGTGGCAGCAGGGAAAGTTCTCATTTTGCAAACAGACCACCACACACCTTGTTAAAATATGCCTTTCCCCTGCTGGGGACCAACACTGCTCATGATGGGCAAAGAGAGGCTCTACAGACAACTGCACTGAAGGAAAAAGAGGCCAATCTCAAGAGGGCTGCACACATGACAAACATAGGAGACGGTTCATGAAGTGCCAGGCCCTGGGGAACACGGGGCACTGCCCTGCAAGACACTACAGGACATCTTCATAAGGTTATTATCGTTAAGAGCAAGAGAAGTAGCTGTATTTCCTAACATAAAGAAACAGACACAGAAAGTCAGGCAAAATGAGCAGACAGTGGGGCTCCCAGGTGGCTCAGTTGGTTAAACCTCTGACGTTGGCTCAGGTCATAATCTCACAGTTTGTGAGTCCAAGCCCTGCGTCGGGCTCTGTGCTGACAGCTCAGAGCCTGGAGCCTGGTTTGGATTCTGTGTCTCCCTCTCTCTTTGCTCCTCCCCTGCTCATGCTCTGTCTTTCTCTCTCTCTCAAAATAAACACTAAAAAATTTTTTTAGTGAGGAGACAGAGAATACTTCCCAAATGAAAGAACAGAACCAAACCACATCAAGAGACCTAAGCAAGACAGACATAAATAATATGCCTGATAGAGAATTTAAAGTAATGATCATAAAGATACTCACTGGACTTCAGAAAAGAGCAGAGGACATCACTGAGACCTTTAATAAAGACATACAAAAGAAGCAATCAGATATCAAGAACACAATAAATAAAATTAAAAATACACTTCATGGAATAAATAGAAGGCTAGATGAAGAGGAGAAATGAATTAACAACCCAGAAGACAGAGTAATGGAAAGTAAGTTGAGCAAAGAATGGAAAGAAAATTATGCTAAGTGAGAATACTCTTAGGGAACTCAGTGACTCCATCAAATGTAATAACATTCACATTATAAAGACCCCATAAGGAGAAGAGAGAGAAAAGGGAGCCGGAAATTTATTTTAAGAAATAATAGCTGAAAATTTCCCTAATCTGGTGAAGAAATGTCTAGATCCAGAAAGCCCAGAGATCCCCCAAAAATTTAACACAAGGAGGTCCATACCAAGACATATAGTTATTAAAATGGCAAAAAGTAGCAATAAAGAAAACAAAGGTTAAGCAGCAAGAGAAAAGAAAACAGTTATATACATGGGGAACCCCCCTAAGACTATCAGCAGATTTCTCAGCAGAATCTTTACAGGCCAGGAGGGAGTGGCATATTTTTAGAGTACTGAAAGGGAAAAGTCTAATCTCTAAGTATTTGTTGTCTGTCCAAAGTTTTTCTTGTGGTTGATTTCAAGGTACACAGCATTGTGGTCTGAAAATATGCATGTTATGATCTCGATCATTTTTTACTTGTTGCAGTAGGTGATCTATTCTGGGGAATGTTCCATGTGCACTGGAGAAAAATGTGTATTCTGCTGCTTTAGGGTGAAATGTTCTGAATATATCTGTTAGGTCTGTCCGGTAGCCATTGTATCCTCGTTGATTTTCTGTTTAGATGATCTGCCCATTGTTGTAAGTGGGGTGTTGAAGTTCCCTACCGTTATGGTATTATTATCAATGAGTTTCTTTATGTTGTTATTAATTAACTTATATATTTGGGTGTCCATGTTGGGGGCATAAATGTTTACAATTGTTAGATCTTTGTGAATGGACCCCTTAATTAGATATAATGTCCTTCTTCATCTTTTATTAGTCTTTATTTTATAATCTAGATTGTCTTATATAAGTATGGCTACTCCAGCTTACTTTTGGTGATGATTAGCATGATAGATAGTTTGATAGTTCTCTCTCCCCTTACTCCCTTCCCTTACTTTCAATCTGCAGGTGTCTTTATGTCTAAAATGGCTCTCTTTTTTTAACAGCATATAGACAGATCTTGCTTTCTTATCCATTCTTTTACCTTGTATCTTTTGACTAGAGTGTTTAGACCATTGACATTTAGAGTGAGTACTGAAAGATATGAAGTTTTTGCCATTGTATGCCTGGAGAATTGGAGTTTCTGGCGATTTTCTCTGGTCCTTTCTAGTCTTTGTTGCTTTTGGTGTTTTTTGCTTTGTTTTGTCTTTTGTCCTCTCTGAAAGTCCCCCTTAGAATTTCTTGCAGGACTGGTTTAGTGGTCACGAACTCCTTTAGTTTTTGTTTGTCTGGGAAACTTTTTCTCCTTCTATTTTGAATGACAGGCTTGCTAGATAAAGAATTCTTGGCTGCATATTTTTCCAATTTAGCACATTGAATATATCCTGCCACTCATTTCTGTCCTGCCAAATTTCTGTGGATAGGTCTGCTGTGAACCTGATCCATCTTCCCTTAGAGGTTAAGGACTTTTTTCCCCCTTGTTGCTTTCATAATATTTTCCTTGTCTGTATATCTTGTGAATCTGACTATTATATGTCTTGTTGATGGTCAAGTTTTGCTGAATCTAATGGGAGTTCTCTGTGCTTCTTGAGTTTTGATGTCTGTGTCCTTCCCCAGCTTAGGAAAGTTTTCTGCTATGATTTGCTCATACCCCCTTTTCTTTCTACCCCTTCTTCTTTCTCCATCTTCTGGGACTCCTATGATTCAGATGTTATTCATTTTTAGTGAGTCTGTGAGTTCTCTAATTCTTATATTGTGATCTTTTGCCTTAGCTTCCCTCTTTTATTTCCTGCTTCATTATTCTCTATAAATTTGTCTTCTGTATTGCTGATTTGCTTCTCTGTTTCATCCATCCTTGCTGCTGTGGCATTGCTTTTAGATTGCACTTCAGTTATAGTGTTTTTAATTTTGTCCTGACAATATTTTACTCTTTTATCTCCACAGAAAGGGATTCTATGCTTTTTTCAAACCCAGCTAGTATTCTTATTATGATTCTAAATTCTAGGTCATATGTCTTACTTATATCTGTGTTTATTAAGACCCTGGTTGTCATTTCTTCCTGTTCTTTCTTTTGGGGTGAATTCCTTTGTTTTGTCATTTTGGAGGAAGAAAAAGAATTAATAAAATAGAAAAGGAAAAGGAAAAAAATTAAAAAACAATACAACAAAATTAAATAAAGGAAGCTAGATCATAGGAATGTTTTGGTTTGGTTGTTGAAAGAAGATTGATTGAATAGAGAAAAAAAGGGGAAAAAAGAAAAAGGAAAAAAGCAAGAAGATGTTTAAAAGTTAAGAAAATGTATACAATAAAATAAATTGGAGAAGGTAAAATAAAAGCGAAAAGTAGAAATTTCCAAAAATATTTAGTAAAAAGATTAAAGAAAATTTTATATAAAAAAGGAAAATAAAAATAAATTTTTTTTCTTTTCCTGTATCCAAGAATAAGAAAAGAAAAAAAGAAAAGAAAAGAAAACACAAAACAATCAAACCCTGAATAGACGGACCAGTGAACAGAATGAAATTCGAATGAAATTACATCCAGTTTCTTCCAGAAGTCAAACTATGAAGCACTTTATAGTGGAGAGACTATACACTAAGCAGGTGGAGAGACTTGTGTTCTTGTAGAGCGGTTGGACAGGGCTTGGTGTAGTGGCTCTGTTCTCCACCAGGTGGCACTGCTTAGCTTAATGGGTAAATCAGTGTGGTGCATGCGCGTGTGTGCACGCGCATGTGTAGGAGAGGTGAAAATGGCATCACCCAGTTTCCAGTCTCTAGCATTGGATCTCTCTACTCTACCTGACCAGCAATCAAGCACCCCTCTTTTGTCTCTGGCTTCCTTCCACTCCCTGCTTTTACACTGTGTGTATCTAAGCTGACAGCCTGACAGGTGCCACCTCCCCCCTGAATTTTATTTTTATGGGGCTATTTCCAAAACTCTCACTTCTGAGGGCCCTGTGGCTTGGACCCTCTTCGACCTTCCCCTGAAGGTCTTGCTCAGCAATGCCTGGATGCCAGCTTGCCCCAGAATGAGTTTATGTGATCTGGTAGCAGCAGCACTTCAGGGATTATGGTAAATCACAACACAACACACAACCAGGTTTCGCTGCACCGTGGCGTTTTGTTCCAATACCAGCAATTGTGTTCTCCAAGGTCTGCTGGGATCTTTGGCTGTGGGGAGGCTGTACAACCTCTGCCAATGCCCTCCTGGCAGAGTAGCAAGGGACCTGCTTCTCCCCATGTGGCCCACAGACCCCTCGGACCTCACTGCCATCGTCTCAGGATTCGCCCTTTTCACCAGAGCACCACCAGGTATTGGGTGTGGAATTTCCAGTGCTGCTCTGCCCTGTTTATAGAGTCCTAATGATATTGAAACCTTCTCCTTTCTCCTTTTCCCTTTCTTGTTCGGGCAATTGTGGGTGTTTCCACTCTTTCTCTTTCTCTCCAGCTACCTGCAGGGGAAGTGCTTTTCCTGTACTCTCCTCCTTTCCTCTGTCCTCTCTCCTCAGATACCACTCCCTACTCTCTGTGGTTTATCTATCCCCCAGTTCACCTCTCTGTGCTGTGTACCTGCCGAGTTCTGTGGCTCAAGTTATGTAGATTGTTGTGTTAATCATCAGATCAATTTTCTAGGTGCGCAAAATGTTTTGATGCTGATCTAGCTGCATTTCAGGGACAAGAGAAGCAGAGAACTTCCATGCTGCCCCACCATCTTGGCTTCTTCTCAAAATACCTATGTCTACTTTTTAAATAGACTCTTTTAGAATAGATCTACACTTAAGAAAAGTTATGATGATACTGTAGAGTTCCCATGTACCCCTATTATTAACATTTTACATCAGTATGTTCTATTTGTTGCCATGAATGATTCAATATTGATACATTAACTTAAGTCCATACTTTATATACTTTCTTAGTTTTAACCTAAATGTTCTTTTTATGTTCCTGAATCCTATTCCATGATACCACATTACCTTTAGACATCAGGTCTCCTCAAGCTCCTTTGACTGTGACATTTTCTTGGCCTTCCCTTGTTTTTGATGACCTTGACAGTTTTGAGGAGTACTTATCAGAAATTTTGTATATTGTTCTTTAATTGGGACTTGTCTGGTGTTTTTCTTATGAGTAGACTGGGATTGTGGGTTTGGGGGAGGAAGGTCACAAAGGTAAAATGACATTTTTATCACACCTTATTAAAGTACATACTATCAATACACTATCAACATGACTGTTGATGTTAGTCTTGATCACCTGGCTGAGGTGGTGGTTGTCACCCTTCTCTACTGTAAAGTTCCTCTTTCCCCCCTAATGCATTCTGTACCCTTTGGAATAAAGTTACTATGGCAGCCAGTATTTAAGGAAGTGAGAAGATGGGAGTTATGGTATATCCCTTTGAACACAGTGTATTTACATAGATCATTAGAAATGCTTCTCCATCAGAGTTCTGTTCCTTCCTTCCTTCCTTCCTTCCTTCCTTCCTTCCTTCCTTCCTTCCTTCCTTCCTTCCCTCTCTCTCTCTATCATCTGTCATCATCTGTCATCTAGCAATCATCTATTCATTTACCTATATTAGTATGGTATCATTAAGGTTTATTTTATACATTGTATTCTAATCCAGTACTATGATACCTATTTTGTTTCTCAAATTGTTTCAGCTTTGGCCAGTAGGAGTTCTTTTAATTGATTCCATTTCCCTTTGACATACTCCCATCAGTGTGTGTATTATTATTATTATTATTAAGCTTTTCCTTACTTTCTGGCACTACACGATTTTGGCTTATCCTGCATATATCTTATCTCAGTCCTGGAATCAGCCATGTCACTGTGGAGCCCTGATTTCTTTCATCAGAGAAGGATATATCTGGGTGCTTATGTGCAGTTCCTTTTATCTTTAGCTTTATGCAAAAGATATGCAAAACAGGTTAGGTCCTCATTTTACCCACTCCTGCCCCTACTCAGTAAGATTATTTCTTTTTTTTTTTTTTTTTATGTTTTTTATTTATTTCCAGGAGAGAGAGAGAGAGACAGCGGGAGCAGGGGAGGGTCAGAGAGAGAGGGAGTCACAGACTGAAACAGGCTCCAGGCTCTGAGCTGGCAGTCAGCACAGAGCCCGATGCGGGGCTCGAACCCACGAACCGCGAGATCATGACGCAAGCGAAAGTCGGACGCTTAACCGACTAAGCCTCCCAGGCACCCCAGTAAGGTTATTTCATACACTGACAATACAGTTAAATTCTTTTGTCATAGTCTGCTTTCTATCTTGAGATTCCTTTCATATGTTAAATGTTATTTTTAGAAATTTACATACATTAAGATGTATTCTTTGTGCTGTAAAGCTGTGTGGATTAAATATTACAGTATCATACAGAATAGTTTCATTGCTTCAAAAAATCACCTATGCTTCACTTATCCAATCCCACCCCCCTGAATCCTGGGCAACGCTAATGTCTCTACCACCTATATAGTTTTGTCTTCTCCAGAATATTATATAAGTGGAGTCATAAAGTATGTAGTCTTTTTAGACTGCATTTTTTCATGTGGCAATATGCATTTTAAGATTCATTCATATCTTTGCATGTCTTTATAATTCATTCCTTTTTATAGAAAATAATAGTATTTTATTGTATGAGTGCATCTCAGTTTGTTTTTCATTTACCTATTGGAGGACGTCTTGGTTGCCTCCACAGTTTTGTGAATAAATTGTGCTATAAATATTTACATGAAAGATTTCATTTGGACACATTTTAAAATCTACTGGATAAACACCTAGAAATGTCATTGTTGGTTTATATGATAAGACTATGTCTAGCTTTATAAGAAGCTGCCAAAATTTCTTCCAAAATTCGCATTCCACCAGCAATGAATGATAGTTCCTTTTGCTCTAGATTCTCATCATTAATTGGTATACACTCATTGAGTCTTAAATTTTGTTTATTGTAAAACTATGAAAGAAAAAAAAAGAAATAAATTTTGTTTATTGTAAGGTTAGTTCTAAAACCTCCATTTGGTCTTCTTTATATCTTCTCCTTGTTTGCTGAGACTTACTATGTTTTCATTTGTTTTTCAATCCCTCTTGGTCTTCTCTGACTGCACCCCATCAAGGGGTGTGGGATGCCTCATCACAGCTTAGTGAGGGTTCAGACTCACCAAGTCTAGGCTCAGCCTTTGCTGCCAGAGGTAGAGATGGGGGCTGGAATAGAGTGGCTATCACCTAAAAGTTTTTGTCTTGTTAGGTGGCCTCATTCCTGGTTCTTTGACTAGAGACAGCAGGATTTCCTTGGTGCTTTTTGTGGGTCTGTGCACATTGGAATTTCCATGTTGCTAGCTTCTCCAGCACCAGTCTGGGATATATGAGGCAAAAAGAAAGCCCAAGGAACTCAGTGTCTGTTACATCATTTATTGGATCAAGTTTTCTCACTTCGTTTGTGTTCATCTTTACACTTTTCAGAGTCTCCTTTTGTTTGGTTTATATATAACACCCAGGATATTTAGCTGTACTTAATGAGAGGAATAAGAATAATTATGTCTACTCTATCTTTCTGAAGGAGAAAGTCTTCAGAATAGATTTTTTAAAAATTGAATTTGTACCCAAAAGTTGTACTGATTTCTACCATTGATTATAATTATTTCTTCATAGATGTTTTTACATATACAGTTTCTGTCATTTATACATGTAAAAAATAATTGTTTGAGCTTTTCCATGTCTTTTACCTTTTTCTTTTTCTAGCTTTGCTTAGTTTCTAAGAGTTCTAGTATACTGTAGCAGAAAGTAGGTGGATCTTATTTCTGATTTTCAGTTAAGCATCAGTTAAATATCTTGTATGCTATGCATTTTTTTTTTTTGAAAAGACTGTTTTTTGGATTAGGGAAGTTTACAGCATGCCAAAAATTTTATTTTCTTTTATAATCATGAATGAATATAGTTTCATAAAAAATTTTCCCTGCTTTTATACAGATGACCATATGTTATTTGTTTTTATTGGTCAATATGGTAAATTACATCAATTGATTTTCTAATAATATATCAACCCTACATTATAAACCAATAGTTATAAACCAATAACATCTTTTATCAAAAATAGTTTGTTTAACATTTGAATTATTTATTCCTTCAATATGTGCTAGAGCTTGCTGGTAAAATCTTGTAGGTGTGGTATTTTTATGACAAGAAGATTGTAAACTACCATTTCAATTTCTTTAATGCTAACAAGACTATCAGATTTTTATTTTCTGTTGAATCAGTTTGGATTGCAAGAATTTCTAAGATTTCACCACATAAATCCCATAAAAATTCAAAATTGCAAATGTTTATATCATTTTCATGTGTGCTCAGAGACAAATGGACACTTAGTTTGGATGACAGATGTTTATATTATCTGTTTGGCTTACTTTTATAAAGGTGTGATCATGTATGTTGTAACAACTATGGCCATACCTGAATTGCCTGAGTAAATAATTAGATATTTGCTCATGTGGCTATTAGTCTGAGAATAAAGATCTGAATATTTTGCTCAGAATTATTTTTATTTCCTAGAAGTAAGAGAAATAACACTGTAGATTTTTCTGTTGAAATTGATCATAGCATTAAATAAATAGGGCACCTTCCTTGGATTCTAAAGTGGCTGTAGAAATGTGAAGGTTTACTTAATTAAGTTTTATAACCTTTACAAGATTTCTCCGAGGCAGGTACTTTCTAATATGGAGGCTTCATCTTTGCTTAAAACCTTGCTTATAGGAAGAAACCAAGCCACCAAGCAATCAAGCAACCAAGTAACTCACTTCTTATTCCTGCTATGAATTTTCTGGTGGATGACAATTGTCATTTCCAGTTAGAATTTATTCTACATCATCGCTCCTGCAGGCCCCTTTTCTCCAACCTGTGTAGGTATTTTGATTGACATTTTTACCAGAAGAACTTCTCATTATAGTTCCAAAAAGTGGCCCACTGTACTTTGGTAAAATAGACCTTTGAACCTCTGGGATTATTATTTTTTTAAATCATCATCGTCATCATCATCATCATTATCATTATTACTACTACTTTTAAAAAAAACAGCAAAGCTTTACATTTTCTTCGGAAGAGATATCAATGATTTGACGTGTATCTGATTGGTAGTAATTATATTGGTGACATATGTGTTTTATTTTTAATCTCTGCTCCAGAATTTAGAATTCAGCCACATATAATTATTTGTGTCTTTAGAAAGATAGTTTGTCACAATTTTCCAGAAACCAAAATATAGTTTATTTTAGGTGGTGGACTTGGAAGGTCTCTCTATAATTCTCAGGGTAGCTTTTCAGTGACATCTCTTCTTGCCACTTTCCCTAATGGCATCTTTGTCTTTTTTTTTTTTTCTTCCAGAATCTGGGGACTTACTCTTTGAAAAAAATAGAAGATCATGTCAGTTTTCTTTGCCAATTCCACTGGAAGAAGAAACTCAAGGAAAAAAAGATAAAGTGAAAGGAGTTCCAAGAGAAACTTACTTGATTAAATATTCTCTGACATCATCATGTGCTGAGATTCCTGTAAGATGAGAGCTGGTTTCAGGAACCTCATTAAAATGAATTTACCATAATGAATTATTTTTTGGTTCTGTGAAATACTTTCTTATTGGAAGTAATTGATTGTGAGCACTTTGTTCTACAAGCTAACTGTGATAAATCTGAATTGAGATGAAGTGATTATCTTCTGCTTATCTATCCTACTTCACTTCAATTGTCCAACTCCTGAGAGAAAATCTACCTATACTCGCAAACCACCTATGAAAACATATAATTATACATGCAAAATAACCCAAGTGTTGAGAAATTTAGGAGTTATCCATGCATGATAACTCTTCTCTACTGAGTGTAGAATGGTTCTCATCTTCAGAGAAGGTAGGGGTTATCTCCCTTTTATTTTCAACTTCTATAATCTAGAAATGAGTTATAACTGTGCTAGACACAGTTCTTTTTTTTTTTTTAATGTTTTATTTATTTCTAGGAGAGAGAGACAGCATGAGCAGGGGAGGGTCAGGGAGAGAGGGAGTCACAGACGGAAACAGGCTCCAGGCTCTGAGCTGGCAGTCAGCACAGAGCCCGACGCGGGGCTCGAACCCACGAACCGCGAGATCATGACCTAAGCGAAAGTCGGACGCTTAACCGACTAAGCCACCCAGGCGCCCCTAGACACAGTTCTAAGACAGTTATACTATAGCAGAAAAATTTTAGTTCTCAATAATACAATTTTCTTTTTATTTCAGTGGTTCCTAACTATTTTCAAATACAGAACTTTTTTTGAGATTTTTATCAGTTATGACTGCTTCCTTAGAAAAATGCACACATATATACAACATTTTGCCTCGTAGAGTTTGATTATTTCTAGAGGTCCATGGATACTGGTCGCTGTACAATTCTTATTTTCCTCCTTTCCCAATGGGAGTGAGTTTTTATTATAGTTATGCGCATTAGATGTATTAATGGGGAAGACAGCTCTTTAGGTTGTACTGGAACTTGAGAAGTCACATCTAGACATGATGATGAGCATGTCTCCCAGAGGTCCTAGACTTCAAGCTGGATGTGTAGTAGGGTGAGTCCTCAGGGCTGATTCCCCATGCAGAAAGGCTGAGGGTGTTCTCTGTATGGGAACAAGGGTTGGTGTGGATATTGGATAGCCAATGGTAGACTGTGGTAGACTGCTGTTTGCTTATCCATATCCACCGATCCGTCTTATGTTACATTGTATTCTTGTTTGTTAGATATTCCAGTTTCCCTCCTTCTGATGCCTTTCACAGTGGGAAATTCTACATCACTATATATTTAATAAGCCAAGACTGGCCATGTGATGTGCTTTAGCCATTGAAATAAAGACAAAATTAATGTGTGCCATTTCCAGACAGATTCTTTTGCAGCTGACACTAGATTACTTCCTTTATTCTTTCTACAAGATTGGACACACATCAGCTGCAGAGTAGCAGCTGGCCCTGGATGAACATGTGACCATTATTGAAACCATGGGGATCTGGGGTAATTTGTTGCTGCAGCAAAACTTAGTTTGTTATGACTAATAACACATCTTTCCTCTTTGTCATTAAAGTCACTATATTTCCAACTTTGTCACTGTGCTCTGTACTCTGGGATTCTGATCTCTGCTGACTATCCACTAGGTTTCCTTTTATTTTGGCTCTGGTTGTGTTCAGCTCATGGGAGTTACCAGTAGGATATTGGAGAGGGGAGGAGAGAAAGCCCAGAGTATTTATTCCCTGGTTTCTTCCTTCCTAGGCCTTAGGTTGGAAATGTCTGTGTTCCTCTACCTAAAACCTCAGTGATATGTTAACCACTCCCTCCTCTTGCCCTTCAGTCTTAGAAGTAATGGCCCTCTGTTTTTGTTAAGTGTCTGGTCAAATCTTATCGGTTCCCTTTATTAAGCTCTTCTTAGTTATCCCCAAAACTTGACTGGTATGTTGGGCATTGTTGAAGGGTGGAAGACATAAGTGAGAAAGAGCAAATGTCCTCCTTGGAAGGACATTCAGAACATAGCCTCTTTCAATGGGAAGGGCAGAGAGATCAGAAGCATTGTCTTTGTGTATTAAGGACAGCACAGGATATTTTACCTGCTGATGATATTTGCTACAGCAATGAAATATTTGCAAATAAATGTTTGGCCTGAATTTGTAATCATTCTCATGGTGTACTGAGTCCTAAAAAAATGGTCATTATCCCAAATTCTCAGGAAAGGAAACTGCCAATTTGGGAGCTTAATGACACACAACGAGGCCACCTAGAATACCAGCAAGCAAGCAGTGTTTATAGCTGTGGTAGGCAGAATTTCTGAAATGCCGCCTCTCCCCTCAAGCTGTCCCAGACTGCTTCCCAGGACCTGTGAATGTGAGGAGATACCACTCCCTTGATTGTCTTATGTTAAATCACACAGTTGACTTTAACTTAAGGAGATTAACGATTATCTGGGTGGGTCCCGTGTACTTGCAGTAGACCTTAAAGCAGAGAGAGCTTTCTTTGGCTGGTGGCAGAAGTCAGAGAGATTTGAAGCAGAGTGGGGATTTGATGTGCTCTTGCTGTCGCTCCCTAGAGAAAGTTTGTCATCTCATCCTGTGTAGTAAACTGACCTGGTGACTAGCAAATCTACACAAACAAATTTAGGGCAAATGCAGGAAGTTGGAGGCTATCCTTTTGGCTTGAAATAGCCTGAAGGAAATGATGACTGCTGTCTTTTTGGACTAAGGAATCTCTACCATGGAACTTGTTACTGAAATGCACTTGTACTGCTCGTGGCTCTTAGTCTCGGGCTTGGAGCTGTGCTGGTGTGCCACACCGTGTGGCAGCGGTGCTGTGCTGTCACCCTTTGTCCAGTCTGTCTTTCTCTCAGGACTTGCACTTTTCATCTAACACAATGGCACCAATGTGTGTCTGAGCCCAGACCACAGATCACTGGCTTCAGGGTTTTGGTCTAGACTCTGCAGCCTACTCTGAGCTCCTGAGTTAGCAGATCTAACTAGCCAAGCCTGGAGTGGCATTTTCACAAGCTACCCTAGGGAGGTTTTGTACTGTGAATTTTGAAAACAACTGGCCTAGTAAGAGGATCTCGAAGAAAATATTCTCTCTCTCTCTCTCTTTTTTTTAAATTTATGTTTTATTTATTTCTAGGAGAGAGAGAGAGAGACAGCGTGAGCAGGGGGAGGGTCAGAGAGAGAGGGAGTCACAGACCGAAAGAGGCTCCAGGCTCTGAGCTGGCTGGCAGTCAGCACAGAGCCCGACGCGGGTCTCGAACCCACGAACCGCGAGATCATGACCTAAGCGAAAGTCGGACGCTTAACCGACTAAGCCACCCAGGCGCCCCAATATTCTCTCTTTTTAAAAACTTTTAAAAATGTTTATTCATTTTTGAGAGACAGAGCAAGCAGGGGTGGGGCAGAGAGAGGAAGACACGGGATCTGAAACAGGCTCCAGGCTCTGAGCTGTCAGCACAGAGCCTAACATGGGGCTCGAACTCACAGACCACCAGATTATGACCTGAGCCAAAGTCAGATGCTTAACTGACTGAGCCACCCAGGCGCCCTCTGAAGAAAATATTCTTAAGGACACATCTGTGTTACTACAGTCTATGACACTCTACTTTTGTTAAAAAGTAGAATTGAGTGAATCATATTCTTAGAAATTGTAGCTTATCCCAAATCTTTGAATTGGAAAGAGGACTTGTCTCCCCATGGGCTCTGATGTCAACTGAACTCTGAGCTACTTTATCCGCCTGGTTAGAGAAAGTTCCTGTGTTAACGTAAAGATGGGCAGCCACCTTGGCATAGAGACAAACTCTGCTCCACATGGGAAAAGCCTCACTCCTTATTTCAGCCAGTGTCTCATGCTTGGCTGCAACAGAGATGAAGGGACGACCGTTAATACTAGGAAATCGTCCAGAAGTGTGTAGTCTATAGGTGACGGGTGGGTAGGTTAGAATCTGGAACTTAACGTTTCTAACCATTTTGGCTCAATAGAAATTTGAACTGTTTATGCATGTGGCCTATTTTGGCAATTTGTGCTATGTCAAAGGTCTGAAATGCAAATGCTCATTTTGAATCATTTATTCAAATTCTCATGTATTGTCTGGTTGATGGCAGCTCTCTTAAAGATGGTATAATAAAAAAACTGCTCGTACATGCAAGGAAGCCTTGGACAGCATGGACCATGGATTTGAGGAATTAAAAAATTACAATAAAAATAAACAGAAGTATATCCATATCAACTATATCAATGACATTTGAAACAAAGTTATTTGCATACTGGGTGAAAACATTTGATCTGTTCCTGTGAGAAGGAAACTTGGCCAGGTGGCAGTCATGCATTAAGAACAATTACAAAACAGAAATGAACCACAGCACTTTTGGCTTGATCTACCCAATTCAGTTCGCAGTAATAAAACATTTCCCTAACTTTTGAAATAATGATGAAAGCCATGTCACCTCTAGAATACTATGATTTGACTAATCTCTCCCAACTCTCTTGACTATTATTGAGAAGAAAGGCTTTTTGTCTTGAAACACTTTTTCCCTTACATTAAGCCCTGATAACTTGAAAGCATCAGTGAAAGAACAAAAGAACTTTACAGAGAAGCTGCCTCAGAGAAAAACTGATGGGGATGTGGTAATTTCACGGGGCCTTTGCTTGGGGCTGTCACCATGCCAGAGGTCCTTGAGCCTCTCCATTGTGGAAGGCAGCAGCCTGGTCTGGTCAACATGGCAATTAACTCACCTTCCCTAGCTGGGTTTTTCTAGTCAAGGAGAAAGAGGTTTGAGGCTGCAGGGAAGTTGATAGAGACCGAACCCATTGGTCAACTTCTAGCAAGACTTAGGTATATTTATAACTTGAAAAAGTTTGTATTCACCAAAATTTTTACAAAATGGTATGGCTGTGCACCTGTAATTGGACATAGGGAAGTCAGTTCTTGGGAATATATGGGATAGAGGAGGAGGGTATGCAATGAGTAATAGGGAAAGGATAGACTATCCAATAAGGGCCTTTGGGACAATTGCCTACCGATGGGGGAAAAATTACAGTCCTGCCTTTCACCAAACACAAAAGCAAATTATAGATATGTTTCTAAAATGGAAAACCTAAAATTTTAAGAGATTCTAAAAGAAAACCTATAAGAGATCTTTTCATAACCTTGGGGTCATGAAAAGTTTACTAAGCAAGACACAAATTCTGAACACCGTCAAATAAGTGGACAGATTTGACCAACAAAAACAAAAACAAAACAAAAAACACAAACTACTTCTGATTAGCAAAAGACACCAGAAACAAGATTAAAATGCAAGCCAAAGATCAGAAGAAAATATTTGTTGCACACAGAACAGAATAATTGTTAGAGTCATAATAGGTGAAGTGTTCACACAAATCAATAAGAAAAAAGGCAAATAACTAGTAGGGGCAAAGTCCCAGAAAAAGAGCAGCAACAACAATGATCCATAAGTACTAAAAAGATACTCAACATCCCTAATAGTCAGGGGAACATAAACTAAAACATCAGCAAGATGCCATCTTTCACTGGTTAGATTGGCAAAAATTAAGAAGGTAGAGATCATATCTGAGGTTGGTGGGGACACAGGGAAATATGCATTCATACCCTGTGGTTCATATTACTGGAGCCATTTTGATGGTATTTTTGCAATAGCTATTAAATTTGGCAAGATCAGAAAAATAAAAAATGCACATTTTGGCCCAATTCAATTTTTGAAATACAGCTTACATAAATACTTGTGTACAGATATAAGATAAACAAACGTTAACTATACCCTGCATTGTTACATAGTGAATATTAGACTCAAACTGGATGTTCATTAGCAGAGGGATAGTAAACAATTTTGGCATATACATATATCTTATGAATATGATAAGACATTGCAAAACATAAGTTAGATATATAGATACAGACATAAAATTCTTTACTATATATTTAGTGAAATTCTTATTTATCTCAAAAACAGTACCAAAAATCCATACAGAAAGCATCTGGCAGATAGTAGGCACTAAATAACTATTTGCTGAATGAAACATATGTAAACGTATAAGAAAAGTTCTGGAAGGACATTGTGGCAAAGTGCAAAATAGTGTCCTATAGGGAAAGCCCAGGGATTTGGGATTTGGGACTGAAGCAAAGGGACACTTACACATAATACTGCATACATCTTTTTATTGTTTGCATGTTGATTTTGTGATAATTTTGAAGAAGTTATGCCCTCTCAAAAGGAACTGATTTCACTGACATCTATACAGTGAAGATGATTGCCCAGATGTGGCAATATTAAGTTATCTTTTTGATGGTTTTTTAATTTATGGTGCCAATGATTTTTGAGCAAATATATTCCCCATATTATTGGTGGGAAGTAAGCCTCAAAAATGTAAAGCCTGGGGTTAAGAATGCTGATTCCTACTGAATTTCAGAAAGGGAATTGTCTCTACTTCCTTATCTTCTCAAACCCCTGCAATCTGGGTTTTGCTCTCACTATCCCCTGAAACTGTTTTGCTAAGATTGCCGACAACTTCCTGGCTACTAAATCAAATGGGCACTTGTTAATTCTCATGTCACTTGACTTTAAAGCAGTATCATTGTCTGCCATTGTCTTCTTTTTGAAACATTCTCTTGCCTTCCATGAAACACACCTCTGCTACATTCTGTCTCTTTGCTGTTACTCTTTCTTCCTGTTTCTCAGATGTTAGATTTCTTTAGGATTTATCTCCAGACGTCTTTTCTTACCTTCTGTGTTCTTCACAGTCTCCCTACATGACCACTATTGTGGTTTGAATCTAATCTACATGCCCTCCAGCCCAAACTGTGCTTTTGAGCTCCAAACTAATACTTCCTGTTGAAACTGGCCATCATCATATGGTGTCATAAGTATCTAAAATTCAACATATTCTGAATCAGACTCATCTTCCCCAAATACAGATCAGTCCTCCCTGTCTTCATGATTGTCAACACCCTCTATCCACTCAGAAAACAGAAAGTTGTCTTCAATTTGTATTTCACACCCAGTGGAAGATTAAGCCCTGCAAATTCTTTGTTACTAATGTCTTGTGAAGCCAATCTATTCTATGTTGTCTAATTGCAAAGTCACTGCTTGGTTTGGACCACATTTCTTGGGCTTGGCTGGTGAAATAGTTTTCTACACAATCTCTCTGCCTCCAGTATTGTTTCTCTTGAATACATTATGTGGTGATGTATTATGCTTCTTACTAAAATAAATAGCTTTTCATTACTTTTAAGGTAAAACACAAGGCTCTTAACCACCTAGTATTTATCTTTAATTCCATCCTGTTCTCTGTGCTATACCCTTGTCGCCCCTCTCACCATTGCACACAGAAATGCATGTGGTTCTTTAATCTACCATGTTCTCTTGCCACATTTTATTCATTCCAAAGATATTTATAGAACAATTACTATACCAGGCTCTAATATGCATGCTGTCCAATGCACAAGACCATAATCCTATCTTCACAGAGCTTACATTCTGGCAGAGGAGCAGAAAATAAACATATAGACAAATATATAATATAATGTAATGAGAAATGCCATGAAGAAAGAAAAGAGGGAAATAGAAAGAGTCTAGGGTAAGGAGGAGGGTGCTACTTCAACAAGGAGGTCAGGGAGATCCCATTGCTAGGTGGTACTAGAGCTAAGCCTAGTATAAGTGAATATTCTGGGACAGAGAACTCCAAGCAAAAACAAGCAACACAAAAGTCCTATTTTAGGAACAAGTTTGTTTTGTTCTAGAGATGGAAAGAAGACCAGTGTTTCTGAATGTGATGAAGGAAGGAGTAACTTCATGTTGTCTTTGAGTGCTTTAAAAAGAAACCCCAACTCAGATGGACTTAAACCATAAGGACATTTGTGATTTACTATTTTAGAAAGTCTAGAAGTAGGTGGGCTCTGCAACCATGTGACTGAGAGTCAACATCATCAAGGATCCAGAACCTTTCCATCTTTCTGCAATGAGCTTCTGTCTTTGGTGATTGCTTTATTCAATGACAAGAAGCAAGATGAATGTCCCAGGAACCCAGAGTCAAATCTAGGGATGGCAATATGCAAGGGTAAAGAGAGGACTTCTCTTCTTGGACACCTCTTCTGAAGAAAATATTCCTCAAAGCCCCAGCAGACTTTCTCACAAATCTCACTTGGTATATGCCTTGGTCTAAATGTTTGTATTTCCCCACATGTGTATATTGAAATGATAATGTCCAGGGTCATGGTTTTAGAAGGTGGGGCCTTTGACAGGTGATTAGGTCATGAGGGTGGAGACTTCAGGAATGAGATAAGTGTCCCTTTGCAGATCCAGAGAGCTCCCTCACCCCATGTACCATGTGAGCATACAACAAGAAGTCTGTGACCTGGAAAAAGGCATCTAGATCTTGGACTTCCAGCCTCCAGAACTGTGAGAAATAAACTTCCAATGCTTATAAGGCACCTAGTCTGTGGGATTTTGTTATAGCAGCCTGAACAGATGAAGGCACTGTACCAGGCTATGTGCTCCTTCCTGAGATAGAGGGAAGGGAATTGGCACAAACCAATGCCTGAGTAGGCTGGATGTTTTGCTGGCAACCCATGCTTATGGTAGGAAATGAGTGGTAGACAAGAAGTGGCTTGCATGGGCGTGTAAATATTTTGGTGACTGCAATGCACACATTTGGAGTCTTGAACAGATGAAAGTTGGATAGAGGTGAGATTGGGTTTGAGGACCTCTTAGGTTATGCATTAGGAGGACAGTGCAGGCATCA
This sequence comes from Proteles cristata cristata, assembly GCA_017311185.1. Classification (NCBI taxonomy): domain Eukaryota; kingdom Metazoa; phylum Chordata; class Mammalia; order Carnivora; family Hyaenidae; genus Proteles; species Proteles cristata. The sequence continues at coordinate 31,869 of JAESUZ010004333.1, read as the reverse complement.
GAAGAGGAAAGGAAGGTGTAGGTTAGAATGGAAAAATAGATGTGAAGAGGAATTCTACCTAGGATACTTTTGGGGTGGATTATACAGGACTTGCTGATGTAGGAGTAGTGAGGTGAGGAAAAGGAAGAACCAAGAAAATCCCCAGAGTTGTGGCCTGAGCAACTGAGCAATCGTGCTCACTAAGATGTGGGGGACTCGCAGAGGCATGCGTTTTGGGGAGCAGAGGGCTAGTTTAGGTTTTAGCTGGTTAGTTCAATGCCTATTAGACATCACCCTGGAGGTATCAGGAAGAAGGCTTCAGATATGAGTAGGAGCTCAGGTGAGGGATGAGGATGGGGAATGTTGGCTGGTGCTGGAAGCCATGGCATTTATAGCCTGGACAGTGGGTAAGGTCGGCTGGGGAGACCGTGTCCACAGGGAAAGGATCAGAACCAAGATCCAAGCCCTAGGGTACTCAAAAAATTAGAGGTTAGGAAGAGGGAGACGGGACAGAAAATACATACAAGAGAAGAAGCCAAGAGAGAATGAGAGAAAAGCCACCTTTCACAAAGGGGGCAGTCATAGGTGGTTTCACGTGTTGCTGAGACAGCAAGTTCAATGCAAACAAACAATAGGCCACAGGGTTGGGAATTTGAGGCTGCAGGTGACCTTCAAAAGCTTTTCCAGGCAGAGATGGAGACAAAATTCTTATTGGGGTGCATTGGGTAGGGGTGGGAGGTAAGAGAGTATATACAACTTTATCAGTCAGGGTTTGATCAAAGAACAACCCCACTACACGTGATGTGGAATACAAGGTTCATTGTAAGCAGGACCTTGTGCAACTGGGGAAGATGCTGGAGGCAAAAGTCCAGATGGTCTTGGAAAACAGGAGAAAAGTCACTACCCAAGGTCTGCTGCTGGAAGTAGCTGAGAGGTCTGGGTGGCTGTCTCTGGGTCTAGTTGTAGCCAGCAGAAGTGCTCCATCCATTGAGGTTTCCGTTTCCTTCCCCACTCACTGGACTGTTTTGAAATCATCTTTGAAATTCCACTTGAACATGGCCTCCCCCAGAAGCCCTTCTGGACCCCCCCAGGGCACCTCACCTGATTCTGCTGACTATTTCTATGTGCTTCTGTTGCCCCAGTGTTAACCTCTGTCACAGCACCTCTCCTGTGGGCCTTCCCTGGGACAGCTCCTGGCAGTCAGTACGTGCCCCCAAATGTTTGTACAATTGACTTGAACCCTATTTTTCCTGAGATCCTAACTCCCTGAGGGTAGGGACTGTGCTCCCTCCATAAATATTTGCTGACTCAACACAAGGATGGGCAGATGAATGGGTGAATGAGCAGGACCTGCAGTCTGAACATGGCCTGAGGGTTCTGAGATTTGTCCTGTGTTTGTGATCCACTCCTTTCACTCATATTAATTGACCCTCTTGGTGTTCACTGTGCATCTCTCTGCCCAGGCATTCTGGAACTTGGTGAACATGTTCACATTTGGCTTCTATTGCCCTTTGTGATATTAACAAATTTTAATTGTTTGTGCTCGATCATCATTTTTCCAAATTATTCTCATATGGAAGTCCCTCCTAACACTTTAATTGACCTCCTTGGGATATTTCAAGTTTTGACACGCCTTTCTTAATATGCAGTAACATGAAATGACATGGTATTAGAGATGCAAATATATGATAATATTATGCAAGCTTGAGATTTTTGCTTTGGATAAATTATGGGGAGACTTGTCAAAGAAGTAACTTGTATATTAGTCATGCTGCATTTATGTACTTAAAGAAGGCAACCTGTAGGGTGCAGACTGCTTAATGTCCCTCTCACCGCACGGAGAGTGAGGTGCATCCTCAGGCCCTAAAATAGTAATAGCCTCTCTGCTCATCTCAGATTCCCTGAGGTTGCTCTTTGCACCCAGACTGTCCGGATGTCATGGGGGAAACAAAGGCCCCTTCTGTGAACCCGAGGTGCCAGTTTGGCTGGGCAAAGACAAAGGGGCATTTTAAATAAAGTCTCCAGACATTTACTTAGCCTCAAAATTACTTCTCCAAATTTGTACGTTGTGCAACACTGCAGATCTTCAAATGTATTTCTGCAACTGGCTCCAATATGCCTTATGTTGTAACTTTTCTTTTTGTCATGGGGAGGGAGTAGGGAAGGGATTAGTTGTCTTTTTTTCCCCTTCCAGAGAACTGCCAAAATAATTCTGACTCTCCCAGATGAAGTAAGTTTTAAAATTGTGGTTCTCCTGAGGTTCGTTTGGAAGACGACACGGCAATTCTGAGAAACCCGCGATGGGGCTGCCAAGATGCTCCGTTCCCCTGGCTGCGGCTTCGGCTTCCTTGCAGCGAGGTCAGCGTGAGAACAAAACCGCGGGCTTCGAGGGTTGGAGAGGCTTGTTCAAACACTTGTCCTTGCCCACCTAAAAGCCTCCGGTCTTGCTCAGCACGGTGGCTTTAATCCCAGAGTTTGAAGTTTGCTGCGAGGCTAGATTCTCGCGGCCTTGTGCTTTTTCGCAGGCTGAGCCACTCCTTCGGAAGGCTTGCACCTGGGAAGCTGGGATGCACGCTCGGGCACAGGCTGTCTCTGCCTGGGCAGGGCGGGGTACAGGGCTGAATTAGAATGATTCAGGGGTTATATAAGAACCATAGAATTTCAGCGCTGCAAGGCCTTTTCAGGACGGAGTTGCAGAGAGGAAGGAGCAGATAGTAACCGAATCAGACTGACATGGGGAGTGGGGGACGTGCAGTTCCACCCTCGAGGGCCCACCTGACGCCTGCACGGTCAGCCTCTTCATAGCCTGGGCGGCGTGGGGGTGGGGGGTGGGAGATGAGATTGGTAAAGCAGCAATTCTGAGATGGAACTTTTCTGATGTTCAGAGAAGAGCAAGGTGCGGCCCCATGTGCCACTTTCCTCGGCACTGCTTTACCAGTACCACATGGCACGAGTATTTAGCCTCCAGGTCTCACTTGAGTTGTTTGAAAAATGGGGTTGTTGTGTGTAGGTGGAGGTCGTGTGTTGAACAAAGCCCGAAATGTGACAGGTGGCTATAGTGAGTGCAAGCATTGTTATTACCAGCTAATGCAGTCCTTCTATTTGAAAGATAAATGCACCCCAAAACAGTGAGATGATTTGCCCAACAACACACAGCATTTGATGGCAGACCTCAGGAACAGACTCATTTCTCCTGCCCTTCGGAGGAGTACTTTTTCCCATTTCACTGCTCTTCAATCTAAATCTTTTAGGTAAATCCTCATGAAAAAGTAAAATGGAATGTTTTGATTAAAAGTTTTTCATGATTGTCTTTTTGACATCAAAATAATTTTAATGTGAAAATGAAAGATTTCATGGGTGAGCTTTCTCCAGGCTAGAAGCAGAGGGAGGGGCCTTCCTGCCTGCACGGGCTCTCACCAAGTCTGGCCACTGTCCCTGTGAACCCATTTATGAGCCTTGCTCTGTGCAAACTTGGTGCTGGGAACAAAGCATGAAAATCACCATCCCTATCCCCAGGTTGTTCAATGCTTCCTGGGGAAGGCAGACTGGGAAGTAAGTCATTGATACACAGCTTAATGAATGCTGTGATTGATGTTGGCATAGAGGAGGGCCATTTAATTGATCTGAGGAGGAGCTATCAGCCCTGCACTGGGCCTGGAAGGCTGGAGAGATGTTAGGCAGGTAAAGAAGGGGTAGGGGGCAGGGGGTGAAATGGGCATAAGAGAGGGCGTAGGGTAGGAGGAGGCAGAGGGGAAAGACCAAGGGATGTTCCAGGAAGGAGTGAAGTGTGCTGAGGAGTATGGATTGAACCCTAGAGGATATGGAGGATTTTCATTGGTGTGTATGTGTCTGTGACAACAATTTCCTATTTGGAAAGATAGCTGGCTCCTACTGAAAAGCTGGATGGGCAGACAGCAGGAGTGGAACTTGGGACCCTGAAAGTTATAGGGCATCCAAAAAACTAGAGGCAATAAGGGAGGGAAGAAGAGAGGAGACACTTCTGGAAGGCTTTGCTTGGGTTCCTGTGTGATGAGAAGCCAGACAGAGGAGGAGTCAGGTGACACTCAGGTTGGTGGCTCCTGGGGTCAGTGCTGCCCCTCACCGAGGCGTAGAAGTCAGGGTAGCTACATGGCCCTTGTTTCAGAAGGAGTTCAGGCTCTAAGCTGCCACTGTCCTGAAATTCATAACTTTCCGTTGATGGGATGATGGAGTGTGCTTGTGAGCAAAGGAGTCTGGGGTTGTTCCTTGCTGCCCCATATGCATATACTGTTTGTGATGCCCCATGAGTACAGAATCTCAGTGGACCTACTCAAAGTGAGCACATGAAGCATGTTATGTCTGTGGCCAATGGCCCCAGAGGCCACACTTGCTGGTCAAATCAGAAGTTGCTGAGAATGCAGAAGGAAGGCAATGACATGCCAGGAAAAACAAATGGCCAAGAAATTCTATCCTACCCTTGCTTGTGCTCTTCCCTGTATTTGCTGAAAATGATGACATCGAAGCAAAGGGAAAGTCCTTCCTTACTCATCTCTAAGCAGAAGGCAGAGGATTGATAGAATGTGCACATATCAAGGAGCACAATTAAAAAACAGTTCAGTTTGTTTTGTGTAGTGTTGCCACAGTTTTGGTAAGAATAAAATATAAATCTATGTAGAAGTTACAAAATGAAAATTGTATTGTTTCTATGATTCCACATGAGTTAAATGCTCCTGTATTTGCATTTAAACCTGGCATTGCACAACATAAAGATGAAGGGTAAAATTCATTCTAATAATTAAAAATTGTGATTCTTGTTAACCTAGCACAACTTCGGATAAGAAATAACAAACACCATGACAAGTTGAAAGAGAGACTAGAGACAAGAAAACACTTGTATATTTTAGTTCCTTTAATGGCACTTACCTCTACACTTTCATTTTTTTTTTCAAAATATTTTTTATTTATTTCTAGAGAGAGAGAGAGAGAGAGAGAGAGAGAGAGAGAGACAGCGTGAGCAGGGGAGGGTCAGAGAGAGAGGGAGTCACAGACTGAAACAGGCTCCAGGCTCTGAGCTGGCAGTCAGCACAGAGCCCGACGCGGGGCTCGAACCCACGAACCGCGAGATCATGACCCAAGCGAAAGTCGGACGCTTAACCGACTAAGCCACCCAGGCGCCCCTACACTTTCATTTTTACTGGGTGCCGAAGATTATGTAAGCTGACTCAAAGTAAACAAGTTTGGGGAGGAAAAGGTGAGTCATTTATATTTTGTTTGTGGACATGTTGATTTTGATTTTGAAATGGTCTAGATTTAGGGGCCAGGAGCAATGTAGTTGGCAGTTGGAATCATGGGCTGGATTTCTCCAGACACAATGTATAGGGTATGAAGTCCAAGCCAGAAGCCCAGACACTATGGTGCTGAGGGTGGGGGGAGAGCACTGCAATGGGTATGTTAGCTAACTGAACATACAGAGAGGAACTAGAGAGTAAGCCCACGGAGCCTACAGGAAGCTAGCTTGGTTCTCGGTAATCAACATGCCATCTACCGAAAGTCCAAAATTGGAGTTCCTTTTTTTTTCTTTTATGAATTTTAAGAAGATAAAGAGTCCCAAGTACCCATGTCCCTGAGTAAAAGATTGTCCCGCACACTCCAGACAAGGAAGTAATTTCCCTCAGTCACCTGGAAGTGACCAGAGAGCAAAACATAAATCAGTTGTTATTACATATTCATTTTTACTGGACACTTAGGCTGTCTTCATATTGCGGCTATTATGATAATGGTGTAGAGAATATGGGCGTGCAGATGACTCGTTGAGATACAGATTTCTTTTCCTTTGGCATTTTACCCAGAAGTACGATGGCTGGATCATAGTTTTAATTTTTTGAGAAACCTCCTTATTGTTTCCCATAGTGACATCAACAATTTGCATTACCACCAACATTGTACAACGTCTTTTCCCAAGTTTTTGCTAGTACTTATCTCTTGTCTTTTTGATGATAGCCATTTCCCTGATGATTAATGATGCTGAGCACCTTTTCATGTACCTGTTGGCCACTATTATATCTTCTTTGGAAAAATGTCTATTCAGACCTTTGCCCATTAAAAAAAAATTTTTTTTAATGTTTAATTTATTTCTGAGAGAGAGAGAGAGAGAGAGAGAGCATGAGCAGGGAAGGATCAGAGAGAGAGGGAGTCACAGACTGAAACAGGCTCCAGGCTCCGAGCTGGCTGTCAGCACAGAGCCCGACGCGGGGCTCGAACCCATGAACCATGAGATCATGACCTAAGTGAAAGTTGGACGCTTAACCGACTAAGCCACCCAGGCACCCCAGACCTTTGCCCATTTTAAAATTAGGTTATTTAAAAAATTTTTTTTGGTAATTGAATTGTACGAATAAAACTCATTTGGGGTATTAAGTCTTTATCAGAAATTTGGTTTGCTGGTATTTTCTACCATTCTGTAGGTTGTCTTTTCATTTTGTAGATTTCCTTCAGAGACTTTAGTTTGATATAGTCCCAACTTGTTTATTTTTGCTTTTGTTGCTTGTGCTTTGGTGTCATATCCAAAAAGTCATTACCAAAGCCGCTGTCAGGATTTTTACCTGTGCTTTCTTCTAAGGGTTTTATGGTATCAGACCTTACATTTAAGTCTTTAACCCATTTTGAGTTAGTTTTTTTCATTCTTTTTCATTTGATGTGGATCATTTGATGTGGATATTTATTTTCCCCAACACTATTTGTTACAGAGGCTATTCTTTCTCCATTGTGTCTTCTTGGAAACTTTGTCAAAGATTAATACCACACTATTTTGATTACTATAGCTTTAAAAAATAAGTGGATAAAGAAAACATAGTATATATACATTATTGTTCAGCCATAAGAAAGAAGGAAATCCTGCTTTTTGAAAGAACACAGAAAAAAAGAAAGAACACAGATGAACTTGGCGGACATTGTGCTAAGTGATATAAACCAGACACAGAAAGACAAATACTATTTAATCTCACTTATATGTAGAATCTAAAAAAGCTAATTCATGCAAGCAGAGAGGAGAATGCTGGTTGCTGGGGCTGAGGGATGAGGGAAGTTTGTACCCACTTTCAGTTATGTGACGAATAAGTTTTGAGAATCTAATGTACAGCATGGTGACTGTACTCAATAATACTGTTGTATACTTGAAATTTGTTAAGAGTTGATCTTAAGTGTTCTCATTATACACATAACAGATAATTGTGAGGTGATGGATGTGTTAATTAGCTTGACTATGGTAATAATTTCACAATACATGTATATATCAAGTCACCACATTGTACACCTTAAATACATACAATTCTGTTTGTCAATTATACCTCAATAAAAAGTTGGAAAAATATATGAGAATACTTAAAATATACAAATACACAAAATATTATAAATCTGCAATGATGTTATACTATAGCATAATTAAAAAGTGATGTTATGCTTGTGAAAAAATTACTATAAAGAACAAATAGTATATTTAAAGAAACTTCCTTCTCTTTCCCTTGATTGATGAGGAGTTTGAGCCCCCTCATCAATTTGTCTGTTCGTAACAAATTTAGTTGTGAAACTTGTGCTGTAAGTTATTCCATGAAAAACTGGTATGGGCAAATAACTTGGGAAATAGAAATAGAAGAATCTGATTTAGAAATTCTATCAATGCATATCAGGATACCCTAGGTTGAAAGTCAGGAAGGATTTCATTAAACCTAGGATATCTGAGTTATTTGTCTATAGGACTCTATTTCATTTTACCTTTGTGTTATTATCCTGCTAAACTAGTGCTGAGTGGTACTTGGGTCAAACCGTAGGCCTGATTTACCTCATGTGCTAGAGCTCAGCTGTTCGTGTCAACCTATTCATTCATTCATTCATCCATTCATTCAATGAATAGTAATGGGATATCTACCCTGTGTCAGGCCCTGTAGTCGTCACTGGGAATGCTACAGTCAGTGATACAGGCATATTCTGATGGTATGACTCTTACAGCCTAGTGGGCTCTCTGGGCATTAATAAGAAATCAAATAAAGTAAATGTACAATAAATAACTTAGATAAGAGCTATGAAGAAAACTGATCTATAGTAATGTTCAACAAAGGAAATCAATGTATATTGGGGAGTAAGGAGGTGTTGCATGGTGACAGAGCTTGCTGGGGCAAGAGAATGTGTGCAGAGGCTGTGGATGGGAGGGAGCCCAATAGAGGCCAATGTGATAGGAGCATAAAGGACAAGATCAGTGGCACATGGGATGTGGCTGGAGGAGTAGACAGGGCCCAGGCCCATTGGATCCTTATGTGCCTGTTAGGAATTTTGCCCTTTAAGAACCAAAGGCAGCTAATGAACTGGTCAGGGCTGGCATCATGGGGAGGTGGGTAAGATGCTTGCTTCAGGCACAACATTTAAGGGGTATCAAAAACTAAGTAATCAATATAAATAATGCAATATTTAAAGAAATCAATACTGATGCAATAAGAATTTCTGGATGAACAAACTATGAAGGCAGGATGTCACAATGCCATGCCAAGCCATATTGAATCCTATGGCAAAGGAAAAAATGTGTACCCTTATGTACATGTTTGTATGTATTTTAAGTGGTAAGTTTCTGCTAGAACATTAAAGTAGAGGTAGATTTTGGAACTCTTATTGATGAGTTAGCTTTCTTTAAAAAATTTTTTAATTTAATTTTTTTAACTGCTTTCAGTTTTATTTCTTTTATTTTATTACAAATAGTTATTGTCAAATTAGTTTCCACCTAACACCCAGTGCTCATCCCAAGTGACCTCCTCCATGCCCATCCCCCCCCACATCCATCAGTCCTCAGTTTTTGTCAGCACTCAAGAGTCTCTCATGGTTTGCCTCTCTCCCTTTCCCCCACCATTTCCCCCCATCTTCTCCCCCTTCTTCCTCCGTCAAGTTCCTTCTAATCCTCCTATACGTGCACACATATGATATTTGTCTTTCTCTGCCTGACTTATTTCGCTCAGCATAACACCCTCAAGGTCCATCCATGTTGCTACACATGGCCAGATTTCATGGTTTCTCATTGCCATGTAGTATTCCATGGTATAGATAAACCACATCTTCTTGATCCATTCATCTGTTGATGGACACTTAGGCTCTTTCCAGGTTTTAGCTATTGTGGAGAGTGCTGCTATGAACATTGGGGTACATGTGCTCCTATGCATCAGCATTTCTGTATCCCTTGGGTAAATTCTAGCAGTGCTATTGCTGGGTCATAGGGGAGTTCTATTGTTAGTTTCCTGAGGAACCTCCACACTGTTTTCCAGAGGGGCTGTACCAGTTTACATTCCCACCACCAGTGTAGGAGGGTGCCCGTTTCTCTACATCCTCGTCAGCATCTAGAGTTCTCTGATTTGCTCATTTTAGCCACTCTGACTGGTGTGAGGTGGTATCTCAGTGTGATTTTGATTTGTATTTCCCTGATGAGGAGGGATGCTGAGCATCCTTTCATGTGTCTGTTGGCCATCTGGATGTCCTCTTTGGAGAAGTGTGTGTTCATATCTTCTGCCCATTTCTTCACTGGGTTGTTTGTTTTTCGGGCGTGAGTTTGGTGAGTTCCTTATAGATTCTGGATATTAACCCTTTATCTGATATGTCATTTGCAACTATCTTTTCCCATTCCGTCAGTGGCCTATTAGTTTTCTGGATTGTTTCCTTTCCCATGCAGAAGCTTTAATCTTGATGAGGTCCCAGTAGTTCATTTTTACTCTTGATTCCCTTGCCTTTGGGGATGTGTCAAGTAAGAAGTTGCTGCGGTGGAGGTCAAGGAGGTTGTTTCCTGCTTTCTCCTCTAGGGTGTTGATAGCTTCCTGTCTCACGTTCAGGTCCTTTATCCATTTTGAGTTTATTTTTGTGCATGGTGTGAGAAAATGATCTAGTTTCATTCTTCTGCATGTTGCTGTCCAGTTCTCCCAACACCATCTGTTAAAAAGGCTGTCTTTTCCATTGGATATTCTTTCCTGCTTTGTCAAAGATTAGTTGGCTGTATACTTTTGGGTCCACTTCTGAGTTCTCAGTTCTGTCCCATTGGTCTTTGTGTCTGTTTTTGTGCCAATACCATACTCTCTTGATGATGACAGCTTTGTAGTAGAGGCTAAAGTCTGGGATGGTGATCCCTCCCGTTTTGGTTTTGTTTTTCAGGATTACTTTGGCTATTCAGGGTCTTTTATGGTTCCATACAAATTTTTGGATAGTTTGTTCCAGTTTTGAGAAGTATGCTGGTGCAATTTTGATTGGAATTGCATTGAATGTGTAGAGTGCCTTAGGTAGTAATGACATCTTAACTATATTTATTCTTCCTATCCATGAGCATGGAATGTTTTTCCATTTCTTTGTGTCTTCTTCAATTTCCTTCATAAGTTTTCTATAGTTTTCATCATACAGATCTCTTGTATCCTTGGTTAGGTTTATTTCGAGGTATTTTATGGTTTTTTGTGCAATTGTGAATGGGATCAGTTTCTTGATTTCTCTTTCTGTTGCTTCATTGTTGGTGTATAAAAATGAAACCGATTTCTGTACGTTGATTTTGTACCCTGCAACTTGGCTGAATTCTTGAATCAGTTCTAGTAGGCTTCTGGTGGAGTCTGTCGGGTTTTCGATGTAGAGTATCATGTCATCTACGAAGAGTGAAAGTTTGACTTCCTCTTTGCCAATTCTGATGCCTTTGATTTCTTTTTGTTGTCTGATGGCTGATGCTAGGACTTCCAGCACTGTTAAACAAGAGTGGTGAGAGTGGACATCCCTGTCGTGTTCCAGATCTCAGGGGGAAAGCTCTCAGTTTTTCCCGGTTGAGGAGGATGTTAGCTGAAGGCTTCTCATAGATGGCTTTGATGATGTTTAAGTAGGTTCCTTCTATCCCACCTTTCTCGAGAGTCTTTACTAAGAAGGAATGCTGTATTTTTGTCAAATGCTTTTTCTGCATCTATTGACAGGATCATATGGTTTTTATCTTTTCTTTTATTGATATGATGTATCACATTGATTGATTTGCGAATTTGAACCAGCCCTGTAACCCAGGAATGAATCCCACTTGATCTTGGTGAATGATTCTTTTTATGTGCTGCTGGATTCGAGTTGCAAGGATCTTGTTGAGGATTTTTGCATCTGTATTATTCAAGGATATTGGCCTGTAGTTCTCTTTTTTTGCTGGATCTCTGTCTGGCTTGGGAATCAGAGTGATGCTGGCTTCATAAAATGAGTCTGGGAGTTTTCCTTTGATTTCCATTTTTTTTTTTTTTTACAAATAGTTTATTGTCAAATTAGTTTCCACATAACACCCAGTGTTCATCCCCACAAGTGCCCTCCTCCATGCCCACCCTTCCTCCCCCCCACATCCACCAGTCCTCAGTTTTTGTCAGCATTCAAGAGTCTCTCATGGTTTATCTCTCCCCCTTTCCCCCACCATTTCCGCCCTTCTTCTCCCCCTTGGTCCTCTGTTAAGTTCCTCCTAATCCTCCTATCTGTGCACACATATGATATTTGTCTTTCTCTGCCTGACTTATTTTACTCAGCATAACACCCTCAAGGTCCATCCATGTTGCTACACATGGCCAGATTTCATTGTTTCTCAGTGCCATGTAGTATTCCATGGTATAGATAAACCACATCTTCTTGATCCATTCATCTGTTGATGGACACTTAGGCTCTTTCCGTGTTTTAGCTATTGTGGAGAGTGCTGCTATGAACATTGGGGTACATGTGCTCCTATGCCTCAGCATTTCTGTATCCTTTGGGTAAATTCCTAGCAGTGCTATTGCTGGGTCCTAGGGGAGTTCTATTGTTAGTTTCCTGAGGAACCTTCACACTGTTTTCCAGAGGGGCTGTTCCAGTTTACATTCCCACCACCAGTGTAGGAGGGTGCCCGTTTCTCCACATCCTCGTCAGCATCTAGAGTTCTCTGATTGGCTCATTTTAGCCACTCTGACTGGCGTGAGGTGGTATCTCAGTGTGATTTTGATTTGTATTTCCCTGATGAGGAGGGATGCTGAGCATCGTTTCATGTGTCTGTTGGCCATCTGGATGTCCTCTTTGGAGAAGTGTCTGTTCATATCTTCTGCCCATTTCTTCACTGGGTTGTTTGTTTTTCGGGCGTGTAGTTTGGTGAGTTCCTTGTAGATTCTGGATATCAACCCTTTATCTGATATGTCATTTGCAACTATCTTTTCCCATTCCGTTGGTTGCCTATTAATTTTCTGGGTTGTTTCCTCGGCTCTGCAGAAGCTTGATTTCCATTTTTTGAAATAGCTTGAGAAAGTTGGGATTAATTCTGTTTTTTTTTTTTTAAATATTTTTTATTTATTTCTAGGAGAGAGAGAGACAGCGTGAGTAGGGGAGGGTCAGAGAGAGAGGGAGTCACAGACCGAAACAGGCTCCAGGCTCTGAGCTGGCAGTCAGCACAGAGACCGATGCGGGGATCGAACCCACAAACCGCGAGTTCATGACCTAAACGAAAGTCGGACGCCTAATCAACTAAGCCACCCAGGTGCCCAAGATTAATTCTGTTTTAAATGTCTGGTAGAATTCCCCAGGGAAGCCATCAGGTCCAGGGCTCTTATTTGTTGGGAGATTTTTGATCACTGATTCGATTTTTTCACTCGTTATGGGTCTGTTCAGGTTTTCTATTTCTTCCCATGTGAATTTTGGTAGTGAGTGTGTGTTTAGGAATGTGTCCATTTCTTTTAAGTTGTCCAATTTGTTGGCATATAATTTTTCATAGTATTCCCTGATAATTGCTTGTATTTCTGAGGGGTTGGTTGTAATAAGTCCATTTTCATTCATCATTTTGTCTATTTGGGTGCTTTCTCTTTTCCTTTTGATAAGTCTGGCTAGAGGCTTGTCAATTTTATTCATTTTTTCATAAACCGACTCTTGGTTTCATGGATCTGTTCAGTTGTTTCTTTGGTCTCTATGTTGTTTATTTGTGCTCTAATTTTTACTATTTCTCTTCTTCTACTGGGTTTAGGGAGTTCTTGTTGCTCTGCCTCTAGTTCCTTTAGGTGAGCTGTTAGATTTTGGACTTGCGCTTTTTCTAATCTCTTGCAATAGGCCTGGAGAGCAATGTACTTTCCTCTTAGGACTGCCTTTGCCGCATCCCATAGATTTTGAATTGTATTTTCATTTTCATTTGTTTCCATATATTGTTTAATTTCATCTCTAATTGCCTGATTGGCCCATTCATTCTTAAGTAGGATGTTCTTTAACCTCCATGTTTTTAGAGGTTTTCCAGGCTTCTTCTTGTGGTTGATTTCAAGTTTCAAGCATTATGATCTGAGAGTGTGCATGGTATGATCTCAATTATTTTATATTTATTGAGGGCTGCTCTATTTCCCAGTATGTGATCTATCTTGGAGAATGTGCCATGCGCACTTGAGAAGAAAATAAATTCCCTGGCCTCAGGATGTAGAGTTCTTTTTTTTTTTTTTAATATTTTTATTTATTTCTATACAGAGAGAGAGTCACCGTGAGCAGGGGAGGGTCAGAGAGAGAGGGAGATACAGACTTTGAAATAGGCTCTAGGCTCTGCTCTGGCAGTCAGCACAATGCCCAACGCGGGGCTTGAACCCACGAACCGCGAGATCATGACCTAAGCGAAAGTTGGACGCTTAACCGACTAAGCCACCCAGGCGCCCCTCAGGATGTAAAGTTCTAAATATATCCGTCTAGTCCACCTGGTCCAATGTGTCTTTCAAGTCCATTGTTTCTTTAGTGATTTTCTGTCTGGTTGACCTATCCATTGCTGTAAGCGGAGTATTAAAGTCCCCTGCTATTAGCACATTCTTATCTATAAGCTTGTTTCTGTTTGTGATTAATTGTTTTCGATATTTAGGTGCTTCCATATTTGGTGCATAGACATTTATGATTGTTAGTTCTTCCTTATGGATGGACCCTGTAATTATTATGTAGTGCCCTTCTTCATCTCTTGTGATTGTCTTTAATTTAAAGTCCAGTTTGTCTGATATAAGTATACTCCGGCTTTCTTTTGATTTCCTGTAGCATGATATATATTTCTCCATCCCCTTACTTTTCGTCTGAAAGTATCTTCCAATCTAAAATGAGTTTCTTGTAGACAGCATATAGATGGATTTTGTTTTTTAATCCATTCTGCTACCCTATGTCTTTTGATTGGAGAATTCAGCGCATTTACATTCAGTGTTATTATTGAAATATGTGGGTTAAGAGTCTTTGTATCTTTGGTAGGGTTCATGTTTGTGGTGGTATCTCTGGTATCTTTGTTCCCTGCAACCTTTCCTTCAGAGCGTCCCCCTCAGGATTTCTTGCAGGGCAGGCTTAGTGGTGACAAGTTCTTTCAATTTCTGTTTATTTGGAACGGTTTTTATCTCTCCTTCTATTTTGAATGACAGGCTTGCTGGGTAGATGATTTTTGGCTGCATATTTTTTCTGTTCATCACTTTGAAGATCTCCTGCCACTCCTTTCTGGCCTGCCAAGTTTCAGTAGATAGGTCTGTCACCACTCTGATAGGTTTCCCTTTGTATGTTAGGGCCCCTTTCTTCCTAGGTGCTTTCAAAATTCTCTCTTTGTCCTTGTATTTTGCCATTTTTACTATGATATGTCGTGAAGAAGATCCTCTGAGCCTCTTGTATTTCCTCATTTACTTCCTTCCCCACGTCGGGGAAGTTCTCTGCTATAATTTGTTCCAGGACTCCTTCAGCACCTTTCCCTCTCTCTTCCTCTTCTGGGATTCCTATGATACGGATATTGTTGCGTTTGACTGTATCGCTGAGCTCTCGAATTCTTCTTTCCTGTTCCTGGATCAGTTTGTCTCTTTTTTTGTCAGCTTCTTGTTTTTCTATAATGGTGTCTTCTAAATCACTTATTCTCCTTTCTGCCTCTTCAATCCGTGCATTGGAGGCCTCTAATTTATTATGTATCTCATTTATCGCATTTTTTAATTCTTCATGCCTATTTTTATTTCCCATTCTGTTTGTAGCCATAGTTTCTTTGATGTTCCTTATGTTTTTTTCAAGCCCAGCTATTAATTTTACCATTATTACTCTAAAATCTTGTTCGGTTATGCTGCTGATATCTGTTTTGAGCAGTTCATTAGCTGTCATTTCTTCTTGGAGTTTCTTTGGAGGAGAGCTCTTTCGTTTCATCATTTTAGTTAGCTTTCCAGCTCTTGTTAGTTTTAAAGACCTGTTATGCTCTCTGTATCTATGAGTGCTGCTATATCCAAGAAGACTCTTTGACTTTCCAGGGCCTATCCTTTCAGAGAGTGTTTTTTGAATGGTATATCTTTGTCTGTCTTGCTGGGACCTTGGTTATTTTACCCTATTCTTAGTGATATTTGGGACTCTCCACCTTGTGTACTCTGGCTTGTTTCTTGAGGTAGCCCTGAAAAAGAAAACAGACAGACAAACACACAGGGAGCAGGAGCACGCAAACGCACAGGCTAATTCAACTAACATGCAAATCGAGAGGGAAAACGAAAAAGTTAAGAGAAAAGACGGAGAAGGGAGGGCAAATAATAGGGACTATAAAATACATAAAAGGGTCAAAAAGGGGGAAATAAAAGGAAAAAAGAAGAAAACTGATGGTCAAAGAACGGTTTAAACCATATAACTGGATTTCCCAGGTATAGTTAAATAGCCGTGTGTATGCAGTGCTGGCTGAAGAGCATAGAGAAGGAGAGAGAAGACTGGGCGGGATGAGGCAAAATTGGAAATAGAATGAACAGGCAGAAGGGATAAGAAGCTTTTTTTCAAAGAGATAAAGGGTAGAATATGGTTGGTTAGGTGAGAGAAAGATGCTGGTATTATCCAGAGAAACTGTATAGTCTAATTACTCCTGAGAGAAAGAGATGAAAATGTCGGTAGGTGTAGAATTTACATCTACAGAATGGACTCGTTGTGATTGTTTAAGCAAGCCGAAGACCAGAGTTAATCCGGTCAGTGTTCTGGGGAAAAAAGAGAGAATAGAGAAAGAAGAAGAAAAAAAGAAAGAGGAAAAAAAAAAGGGAGGTGGGCAGCTCTCAAGCAGGGATGGGTGTGGCATGATCCAACGCCTCAGGCGGGAGTTCTGCCTTGGCGGTTGTGGGGAGGAGAGTGACGGTGCTCCAGTCCCTTCTTGAACCAAGCGCTGCACCTCGCTTTTTTGGGCGTGTAAACTCCCCGTACCAGGGGCACAGCGGAAGTCGGTTGCACTTTCAACTCAGGCCAGTCCCCATCTCCAAATCCCTGTCCGCGCGCCCCGCTGAAATTTCCTTAGACACAGCTTCCCAGGCAACCCCTTTGGGACAATTCCAGGCCCCCTGCCGAGCTCTGGGGGCGGAGTCAGAATCGCTGCTTCCTTCTCTGGGTCGGGCTGGCGAGCATGGGCGGGGGTTTGCCTGCCGGGTGCGCCGAGCCCGCTGGAGTGAGGAAAACCAGGTCCCTCTGTGGCTCATCACCCGAAACACGAACTCACAGGCAAATTTCCCAGTTTTTAGCTCTTTGCCTTCCTTCTGGAGTTCCAGCCAGCCAGGGGTGCGGATGCCCGGAGTCCGCACGCATGGCTCCTTCTGGGGCCCAAGCCACCCGGGAGGACAATGGAGGCAGGCGCGCTGCTACTCTGAAGTCCAGCCGCCAGGAGCCAGCACAAAGAAGCAGTTTGTGTGCTCAGCACCCCCGGGACCAGTTGGCGCGAGGGGACCTGGTGTGCAGTTATTTGACAAGTACGGTCTTTCTATGCACTGAGCAGAGATTCCCCCCACCCCCACCCCCCGGAGCGGAGGTTTTTCTGTTTCGGACTCTCTCTTTTTCCCTTCTCACTCCCCGTAGAGGGTAGAGGAGGACCGCCTCCGACCCTGGAGTCTCCGATCCCACTCGATTTTATCTTCCCCAGTTCGCACTCATGTTAGAAGGCTTTCTCAGTGGATTCTGCGTCCTTTTTCTCCCAATCTCTCAGGTTTTGTAAGGTTTCCAATGGCTTCAGATCTTTTCTGTGTGATGTATGGGCGCGAGTGCAAGTATGGAGCTCCTTATTTCTCCATCTTGCCCCCTCCACCCTAATTTAATTTTTAAAAACTGTGATAAATATACTTCTTTATTCCCATCACCTATTTAACTCATGCCTCCATCCACTTCCCCACTGGTAATCATCACATTGTTCTCTATAGTTAAGAGTCTGTTTCTTAGCTTGTCTCCCCACTCTTTTCCCTCTGCTTGTTTGTTTTGTTTCTTAAATTCTACATACGAGTGAGAGCATATGGTATTTGTCTTTCTCTGACTGACTTATTTCAGTTAGCATTATACTCTTTAGCTCTGTCCATGTTGCTGCAAATGGCAAGATTTCATTATTTTTATGGCTGGATAATATTCCAGCTGTATGTACATATATACTGCTTTATATTCATTTATATCCGTTTATCTATCAATAGACATTTGAGTTGCTTCCAGAGTTTGGCTATTGTAAATAATGCTGCTATAGACATTGGGATGCAAAGATCCTTTTGAATTAGTGTTTTTGTAGTTTTTGGGTAAATACTAGTAATGTGATTACAGGATCATAGGGTCATTCTATTTTTAATATTTTGAGGAAGCTCCATACTGTTTTCTACAGTGACTGTACCAGTTTGCATTCCCACCAGCAGTTCATAAGGGCTCCTTTTTCTCCTCATCCTCGCCAATACCTGTTGTTTATTGTGTTGTTGATTTTAGCAATTCTGACAGGTGTGAGGTGATACCCCATGCAGTTTTGATTTGTATTTCCCTGATAATGAGTGATGATGGGTTAGCTTTCATTAAAGTTGGGGAAGTAAAATTATATTCAATTCTGTTGTGGTATAAATAAAAAATTTTAAGTTAAAATAGTTATGAGTTTTAATAACCTGCCTTTTTTAATTTAATTTTTTTTTTTAGTTTACTTATTTTGAGAAAGAGAGGGAGAGAGAGAATCCCAAGCAGGCTCTGTACTGTTAGCACAGAGCCTGATTTGGGGCTTGATCTCATGAACCGTGAGATCATGACCTGAGCCAAGATCAAGAGTCAGATGCTTAACGGACTGAGTCACTCAGCCATCCCTTAATAACTTGCCTTTAAAGTTTTCAATATTTTTCAATATTCACTACTTTAATATTCTGGGATAAAGTTAACCATTAAAAAATACAAAAATCATATATATTAAAGCAGAGATTTTTCGTTTTGCCTCAGACTTTTGTCCCTTACTGAATAAGAGGCTGATGGATCTGATCAGAGTTTCTCTAATTGGACCATGGGGAAAAGGTTGGTGGAGGGAGGAAGGTCATCAAGAATGGTTCTCTGGTGTCCACACTGCATGACTGGATGGACAGTGCTGTCTGAGGTGGGGAAGGCTGGTAGAGGAGTGAATGTTTTGGGGATGGGGCATGCAGATAGCTTTTTCTGAGTCCTGAGGTACGTTCAAGACTCAACTGTTTGGTAGTCTAAGTTTCTCAGAGAATAGTTATCATGTAGGGAGCTGGATGTATAGGTCTATAGCTCAGAGGAAAAGTGTGGGTTAAGGTAAAACTTGGGAGTTACAAGCTGACCTGTAAATGACAATTGCAAGAGACAAAGCCATCTATGGTGGGTCTTGCCTGTGGGTGCCCTGGAGTCATCTGGAAATCTTTTAAAGTTCCTAATGTCCAGATGCCACTCCACACTAATTAAATCAGAGTCTTTAGAGGGGGTTTGGGCATAGGTTTTTTTTTTTTTTGCTGTTGTTTATTTATTTGCTTATTTAAATATGATTTATTGTCAAGTTGTCTAACATACAGTGTATACAGTGTGCTCTTGACTTCAGGAGTAGATTCTCATGATGATGATGATGATGATGATGATGATGATGATTTAATATAATTTATTGTCAAATTGGCTAACATACATTGTACACAGTGTGCTCTTGGTTTTGGAGGTAGATTCCCATGATTCATCACTTACATATGCCCCCAAGTGCTCATTCCAACAAGTGCCCATGATTATTTTTGAAAAGCCTCCCAGGAACTTCTGCTTCCAGAGAGATGGAGTGGATGTACTTTACCTTGTTCTTTCTGAAGCTTTTAGCTGCAACTAAAAGTCTTAAACATTATATGTGAAACAAACATAAGAAGGCTCTGAAAGATAGAGCTAAGATTGCCTGGATAAGGACCTCAGAACCTAAGGAAAAACATGGTAGTGAGTTTCCTGGATTTTCTTTCTGCCTCACTTGTCCCAGACTTGGGTTGAAGAGGACATCAACCTGGAAATGGCAATGGGTACAGGCAAACTAAAGGCCCCCAGTGAAGCCTTACCATCTCTAGCCAAAGGACCAGGGAAGGGAGACCTTAGCAATACAAAAACACTCTTAGAAAATATTCACTCTGGACAAACAGGACAGAAAAAATTGTGGCTCCATGTATACCCATGCCAAAAATGGCTGAATGGGAGCTGAGACATCCACCTTCATGATGCCCTAGTGAGGCACTCTAACAGTCCAGTGGTAAGAAGCTCCTCTCACCCTGCACTGTCCGTGGAGGCCATGTGGAGAAACTGGAGTTCCACCCCAACTTGGCAGTAACTGGTGTCCCTTCTTTTTCCTGTTGGGTATTGTCAAAGGAGGCCTAGGAGAGTCAGGACTTTACCCATTGCCCACTGATAATGAGGCCACTCCCCAGTAGTGTTAGTGGAATTGGTGATCTGGAACCTCCACCCTGCAGTAATAGGAAACCACCCCTCTTCACCTTGGATGTCAATGGTGACCAAGTAGGGAACCCGTATTTCTTTAAAAATTTTTTATTAAATTTTTAAATGTTTATTATTTTTGAGATGCAGAGACAGACCATGAGTGGGGGAGGGGCAGTGAGAGAGATGGAGACACAGAATCTGAAGCAGTCTCCAGGCTCTGAGCTTAGCACAGAACCCATCGTGGGGCTTGAACCCAGGTATCATGAGATCATGACCTCAGCCAAAGTCAGATGATTAACCAACTGAGCCAGCCAGGTGCCCCAGGAACCTGGACTTCTAACTCTATCTTCTAGTAATGATGCAGCACCATCTCTACTTTCCTTTGTTGGATTGGTGTCAGAGACATCCAGATAAAATAGAGCTTCAATAGGATTCAGAGTCTCATAACATGATATTAAAGTGGCCTGGTGTCCAATTAAAAAATCATGCATTAGGGGCACCTGGGTGGTTCAGTTGGCTAAGTGTCTGACTTTGGTTCAGGTCATGATCTTGTGGTTTGTGAGTTCATGCCCTGCATTGGGTTCTGTGCTGACAACTCAGAGCCTGGAGGCTGTTTCAGATTCTGTCTCTCTCTCTGCCCCTCTCCTGCTCTGTCTCTCTCTCTCTCAAAATTAAACATTAAAAATAATTTAAAAAATCATTCATCATACCAAGAGCCTGATGATCTAAAATTGGATGAAAAAAGACAAACAATATATTGCAAAACCAAGATGATAAAGATGTTGGAATTATTTGAAAAAGGGATGATGTCATCAAGATGGTGAAATAAGAATCCTTGGGCCCTTCCCACTTCACCCCTCAGTTCACTGCTTCAACAACAATCCATGTAAAAATTACTTCTGTGAGATATTCAGAAACTAGTTGAATGGCTTGTGCACTCTGGGCAAGAATGAAATCAAAGCTGGCAAAAATATTTGAGACATCCTCTAGCCATACTCCCTACCCCTGTCACAAAACCATAAATAGGAAGGAACTTCAGCTCCTGCTTCTTCCTTGAGGGGGAAAGAGTTGGATGACACATCTAGTGTTCCAACTTTTCCAGGGGTGCCTAAGGGACTGGTTTCTGTCCTACCCATCTTGGAGGACTGATACAGGCATGCTCTAGATGCCCAGGACCAATGAGAACAAGTATGGCAGTCTAAACTAGCACAAAAACAGTTGCCAAAGCCACTCTCCAATTCCCCTACTCATGGGGTCAACCTGAAGACCAGGAGAAGTAGCTGTTTTTTCTAATGTGCAGATACCAACAAAAAAGGTCAAGGGAAATGAAGAGACACAGAAATGTGTCCCAGACAAAGGAACAAGATAAATCTTTAGAAATGGACCCTAATGAAATGGAGATATATAATTTACCTGGCAAATTATTCTAAATAACCATCATAAAGATACTTAATGAGGGCAGGAGAGCAATACATGAACAAAACAAGGGTTTCAAGAAAAAAATATTAAAAATGTACCAAATAGAAATCTTGGACTGGAAGAACACATAATTGAACTGAATAATTCACTAGAAGGGTTCAGCAGTAGACTAGATCAAGCAGAAGAAAGGATCAGCAAACTGGAAGCAAGACCACTGGAAATTTTCCAGTCAGAAGAGCAAAAAGAAAAAAAGAGTGAAAAAGAGTGTATAAAGTTTAAGAAGTCACCGAGAGAAGATCACCATAGGCATCATAAGGGTCCTTCTGAAGGAGGTGCTGGGCAAGGAGGTTGGGGAGCATGTCCTGGGCTTAAGGTCTCAGAGGACACAGGGAGAAGAGCTGAGCAAGGCAGCTGGGAGACCCAGGCAAACTTGTCTGTGCTCCTGGACAGACATCCAGGTGTGTGATGCTGGCTTCAAGGAAGCAGCCCAGGAGCACTTGGAGGCTGTGTAAGAATGGGGGTGGGGGGGCACAGCCCAGGGCCAACTGAATGGGCTGAATGGGTTGCAGGGCTCCAGGGACAGGACTGGGAGCTCCATGGTCCCAGGGAGATGGCCAGTGAGACAGCCTGACTCAGTCTCCCATGGCCACCAGGAGACTGCAGTCACTCTGTGCCTGCATCTCAGTCTGTGCTGCTGTGCACACCCAGGCATTTGTGTGTATGGGGGTGACGATGGGTGTGCATATGTCCTCATTGCTGGGGCCTGGGCTTTCAGCCCAGCAAGCAGGATCATGGGTTCCTCAGGATGGCAGCAAGAGTGACCCTTTGGCGAGGATGACTGTTAAAACACGTGTGGAGAAATATATAGTAATCCAGTTAAAACAACCTCTCTGAATATAGATATGGCCCCAGTGGGTCAAGGGACATGCCTGTTCCATAGTTACATATCCCACCTGTGCACACAGCAAAAGGTTATTTCTGATTTCAAAAACAAAAAATACACAGTGAAAGGAAAAACAGAAAAGTAAAAAGTTTCAGGAAAAAACCTCCCATTATCCATCCCCACAAAACAGCCAGGGTAAATATCTTCGTATAGTTTATTTTAAAAAAGAAAAAAAAAAACCCCAGCTTTACTGAGGAATAATTGATAGACAAAAACTCTGTGCATATTTAATGTATACAATTTGATGAGTTTGGATATATGCATACACTGCCAAAGCTTGACCACAATTAAGGTAATGGACGTATCCTTCACCTTGAAAAGTTTCTTTGTTGGCACCTTTTTTTGTTCTTTTTTCTGAATGCACTTAAGCAAAATTAAGATGATATTTACAAATGGTTTTTGTACCCTACATTTTTACTAATTTTATTGAAACATTTTTTTCAGGGTCTTAAAAGCGTGTGTGGACAATTATTTTAACGATGCATTAACAGCCTGTTCTGTGAAGATTCTGTACTGTTGTTACCAGTTTCCAATGATTAAACTTTCAGTTCTCTTGGATTCTTCACTATTATAATTGGACTAGGACAGAGGCTTAGTTTCTAGGAGAACATACTCTAGACCCAGGGGGCCAGGTTCAAACCTTGCTCTTATCTGTGGGTCCTTGAGCAAATTAATTAACTTCTTTGTGCCTGAAATTCTTCATTTACAAAATGGGAGTAGGTAGGAGAGGCTGGGTGGCTCAGTCGTCTGAGCGTCTGACTTTGGCTCAGGTCATGATCTCATGGTTCATGAGTTCGAGCCCTGCATCAGGCTCCTTGCTGACAGCTCAGAGCCTAGAGCCTGCTTCAGATTCTGTGTCTCTCTCTCTGCCCCCTCCTCCCTACTTATACTCTGTCTCTCTCTCTCTCGAATAAGTACAGATTAAAAAAATAAAAAAACCCAAAAAAACCAAAATGGGGGTAACAAGAGTTATGTTCTGATGGTAAAATGAATGTAATGGATTAATATTTTAAAGCCTGACACATAATGAGAACTATATCTGTTTATTAAATTTTAAAAATCCAATAATATCTTCCTACAATTTAGATTATTTCTTTAGATTGGATTCCTGGAAGTGGAATTCCTAGGACAAGGGCTGTAAATATTTTAAAGGTCCATCTGGGCCAGTTGCTTTCTCTAAAGTTTGTCCTAATGCCCTCTCCCCCTGGCAACTCAGCATTAACACTGGGTCTGGAGTTTATAATACTTTTTGCAAGTTTGATATGTCAAATATACTTTCCTCATTAATTATGGACATTGAACATTTCCCAATTATTATTTGTGTTTGATCTGTGAATTGTCTGTTCTTGTCCTTTGCCCACTTAAAAAATTTTGAGTTCCCAAGGGCTTTTCTGATCAATTTTCATGAAGCTTAATATGTGAAGGCTCTTAGCCTCTACATTTAGGGTTTCTTTTTTCACTTTGAATGCTCTGGCCTCCGTATTCTAGTTGGTATTCATTTCTGTCCTTTTTTACCCGTCGTGTCAAACACAGGGCCTCTTCAGCTCTCTTTAGTTTAACACACGCATTTTGCCTTCATTGCCATCATCACGGCTCCTAGGGGGCCCAGGTCTTCCAGTCTTGGGTTCCTACGTGGTTGCTATTCAGAAGAGGGAAGGAAGGAAGGGTCTGCAAAATGAGAATAGGGTACAAAATACTACTGCACAGAAAAGTTGATATTGTACATACTGTTTATTGCATTGATTCCAAAGATGACAGAGTTTGCAAGTACCATCTCTAGGGAGAATCAAATTAGCCCTGAGCAGCCAAGACTGAAGAGAAAACAAAAATCAAAAAAAGAAATGAGAGCAACAGAGAATGCCTAGGCTGGGCCTGCAGTAAGCCCCCAAGTCCCCCAGATGTCACGATATAACTCTGATGCATTTGCTTTCACATGGGAGACAGGTTTCAATTTACAACCATCCAAAGTAAACAGCTGCATTGCTTAAGGAAATATTAATTTTTGAGAAGAAAAAAAATGTCTTGGATATGATAACATAAAAACACAGTTAAAAGTTTGGTCCCTAGCTCATAAACTGCGGAGACTTTTCCTATACTGTTTGATAGGTTCAGAATGTTTGTCTTGGCATTTCCTAGCACCTTCCATTTGGAAACACTTATGAATGTGAACAGGTTGGTAAAATGCTTTTTTCTTTTTGTGGCCAACCACTAGGGTGTCCGCCTGCCTCTGTGCCTTAGGCTGCCCTTTCCACTCTTCTCTCTGCTCTTTTCAACTCTTTAGCCACCACCCACAATAGGAGCAGCTGGTCTAATAGGTCTTTTGTCTTAGGTGTTGACCAAGCTTTGGGGAAGGGTCCCATTTCTGGTGTTCTGTTCTGGTCAGAACTCACTCATGAAATACCTCATTGGAGTTCATTTAAGTTAGAACAATTGTTTTAGACTCTGGGTTCAACTAGCAATTGATTGCTTCTAGAGCTGCCTCTCCAAAGGGGTATTTGTGATGGTCCCCTATTGTTTGGCTCTCATCTTCCGGTCTATGCTGCTTCTCCATCCCCTTGAAACATTTTGTCATCTTCCATTGAGAGACACTTGTTGATGCTTGTTGAGTGAAGGACCCCTCATATAAGATCTGTGGGGCTGGGTTCACTCCTTTTCTTTCCTTTTCTTTTTCAGGGAAGTCTGGGCCTGGTAAATAGCTCTGGGACATGAGTAGCCTTTCTACCCTCACCAACAACACATCTAGCTTTACAGAAAAGCTGGTGGAAGGATAGCAATCATAGAAGCAGGTGTGTGTGTGTGTGTGTGTGTGTGTGTGTGTGTGTGTGTGTGTGTGATATTAATCCAGGGATATTTGGGGTGACATAGCCTGTCTTCCTTTAGGCTGTTATAACAGAATACTGTAGACTGGTGGCTTAATAGCAGAAATGTACTTCCCACAGATCTGGTGGCTGGAAAGTCCCAGATCAAGAAAGTGCCAGCATCATCAGGTTCTGGTGAGAGCCCTCTTCCTGGTTTGCAGATGGCCACCTTTGTGCTCTGTCTTCACATGGCAGAGAACAGAGGGGTGTGGGGAGGGGGGCGAGGAAGGGGGGTACAGAGGAAGTGGGTTCTCTTGTGTCTCTTTTTAAACAAATTTTGAAATTTGAGTATAGTTGACACATAATGTTACATTAGTGTCAGGTGTATAGCATAGTGATTCAACATCTCTATATGTTTTTGTATGCTCACCACACATGCAGCTACCATCTGTCACCATACAGTGACTGGTATTACAATACCATTGATTATGTTCTCTATTCTGTATCTTTCATCTCCATGACTTATTTATTCCACTTCTATGACTGATTTATTTCATTTAGCATAATACCCTCAAGGTCTATCCATGTTGTCACAAATGACATGATCTCATCCTTTTTTAATGGCTGGATAATATTACATTGTATATATAATATACACACACACACACACACATACGTACATATCATATCTTCTTTAACCATTCATTTATTAATGGGCACTCAGGTTGTCCCCATATCTTTGCTATGTAAATAAGGCTGCAATAAACACAGGGATGCATATATCTTTTTGAATTAGTATTTTTGTTTTATTTCGGTAAGTACCAGTAGTGGAATTACTGGATCATATGGTATATCTATTTTTAATTTTTTGAGGAACCTCCATACTGTTTTCAATAGTGGCTGTACTAGTTTACATTCTCACCACTAATCATCAGGGAAATGCAAATCGAAACCACAATGAGATATCATCTTGTGTCTCTTCCTGTAAGGGCAATAATCCCATTCATGAAGTGTCCAATCTCATGACCTAATTACCTCCCAAAGTTCCCACCTCCTAATATTGATTTATGAACTTGAATTTCAGCATATGAATTTTGGGAGACACAAGCAGTCCATAACATAAGCATAGGCAGAATTTATTTTCATTAGGCAATCCTACAGTATCCTGACTGAGTTGCTGTGTCTCTTCTCCAATGCCTGTCAAGTTTTATAAGTGATTTTGAATAGCTGATGGAAAATGAGTATGTAATCAAAGTATTTATGTTGAATGGATCAGTTAACCTGTCTTTACTCATACTGACAGCATTTTTTAATGAATAAGATTATTGACTTAATTAATTATGTAGATTCACATTTAAGGAATCACTTTTGGAAGTGGGAGAAATCCATTTTTACCATGAAGTGGATAAATATGGATGTCAACTTCTGGAATTATTTTGAATTTATTGTATTTTATTTTATTTTTTAAAAAATTTTTAATGTTTTATTTATTTCTAAGACAGAGAGAGAGAAAATACAGCGTGAGCAGGGGAGGGTCAGAGAGAGAGGGAGATACAGAATCTGAAACAGGCTCCAGGCTCTGAGCTGGCAGTCAGCACAGAGCCCGATATGGGGCTCAAACCCATGAACTGTGAGATCATGACCTGAGCCGAAGTCAGACGCTTAACCGACTGAGCCACCTAGGCACACCTATTTTTTTTTTTTTTAACTTCGCAACTTTCACATGAATTATATTTTTCTTTTAAGGTACAACAGGAAAGATTTATGGCTATGTAGAGGATCTACAGCCTTGATCTGAGTTGGCTATGCCTGAATTCCTACCCCAACTCCACTCCAAGCTTCTACTTATGACTCTGAAAAATGGAAATTGTAATACTCTATGTAAAGTACAGAACTATTATGAAGGTCAAATGAGATGAAGTGTTTTATAAACTGTAGGTAAGCTACATATAAGTCATCTGAATAGTTATTTGGCAATATCATACACCAAAATAGTCAATTTGGCAAAATCATACACCAATTTACATTATAAATGCCTTTTTGTATTATTTATTGTCAAAGAATGTGTCAGGAAACCTATCTGTGAAAGAATGTAAGTGGTCTCTGAAAACCCTGATGCATTTATTTTTTTATCAGTGAGAGAAATTGACTTTGATTTTTTACTTTTACTGAGATATCACTAAAAATACGTGGCTCATTTTGTGGCTCTGTTTTCTCCTCAAAGCTAGGAAGCAACTTCAATGAGTTCTGCATTGAATAATTAGCATGTAGCAGTGGCTGAAGAGTGATGGGCATAGATTCAGCTCTCAAGGACTTTGAGGGCTATTTGGGAAGTTAGTGCAGAAGTTTGTTGGGCTAGATGGAATAAGGGAGGAGGTAAGGTGAGTTTTTGGGGTGTGTGTGTATTATGTGTGTACATATGTTAGTGTATATGTATGGTGTGTTAGTGTACATATATGAGTATCTATGTGTGGGGGGTGTTAATGGCAGAAGTGATCTTATAAGTTTACTGAGCATTGGTGATGAGTGCTAGCCAACTGGATTCATGACTAGAAGAGTTTCCATGGAGGTCCAAGCCTCTGCCACCTCTAATACAATGCTTTGGCAAACTTTGTCCAATCACTAACTAAAGTACAGTGTCAGGTGCCCTATAAGCACCAGGTGACCAGGAGAAGATGCCAGTTCTCTGGGGGCATCAGGAAAGCTGTTCAAAGCAGTCCCCTCTCTGCCCCTAGTGTGGGAGCTGATCACTTAGGGGTGGGGTGACCAGACAGCTGTGGCATTTGAGGGGCATGAGGGAGATGGTGGGGAGTGGAGGACATCCAAGGCTGGCTAGGTGATGGTGGAGAGCACGGGGTGCACTGGTGGTGGGCCGTGTGCTAGGCCAAGGCTGTGTGACACTGCTGAGAAGGTGCTTTGGGGGAGCTAAGACCACATCTGAAGGGTGAGAGGGTGACTGTAGTGAGGAGTCACCGCCCTGGCAGCTCTGGGTTCTATGAAGGGAGGGAAGAGGGGAGAGTGGGGCAGTGGTGGGAGCTGCCAGCCCACTGGGTTGTTCAGTGCACTTGGGACAGTGGAGGTCAGTGCAGGCTAGTTCTGTGACTTTAAGGTTAAGCAAAGTTTATATACTAGCTTAGATGGTGCATTATCAAAACACACTTACATTGCCTAACTATTTAATTTATATTTGTTAATCCATGTTCTAAATCTCTTTCTTCTTCATTGGTAAGCTTCTAGCAGACAGAAACCATTTGTTCAATTCATTTTTGTGTAGCACTGAATAGACAGTTCTGTGTCGGATCTCAACCTAATTTTTCTTCTGACTTGAACACTAATTTGAGTAAATGCTACATGTTGATTCTGAAATGTTTGGTAAAACACTGTGGTTGGTTGGGTAACTTTCTGTGGCTGAAAAGATCATCTCTTAGGCTCCATCTAGGTTACTAATTTTCTTATGAAAATGCATAAGAATTTACTGTCTAGCTGTTAATTTATTAATGAAAATACTTTGTCTGTTTTTTATTTTGTTATTTAAAATTGAAAAAGCAATTAGATCCTTTTGTGGCCTAATTGCATGCCAAATGTAACTTGTTTCCAAACTGAAATGGTCTTGGAGTTGTACTACCACAAATAGTGTTTGGAATCAGTAAACTGTATTTATTTTTAGCTTTTAAAACAGCCAAATAGTTTGCCCTCAATTTTCAGAGGAAAAAAATCCCTCTGGGCTAAAGCCTGTATACTGAGTATCTTTATGCTTGACTATTCCCATCCAAACTCCAAATTGTGGAAAACAAATGTTTCTAGTGATTCAGTCTTAATAACAGTTTGGCTAGTGTTGCTGCTTATTAAATACCAGTTTCTTAAATTATAACGAAGGAGGTAGTTATAGACTGAGGTAGGTTTAGTCAAGCACATGGAACCAC
Organism: Proteles cristata cristata; assembly: GCA_017311185.1. Classification (NCBI taxonomy): domain Eukaryota; kingdom Metazoa; phylum Chordata; class Mammalia; order Carnivora; family Hyaenidae; genus Proteles; species Proteles cristata. The sequence goes on along the minus strand of JAESUZ010004333.1, from coordinate 3,175 downwards.
AAGAACTTACCATATGTGAGTACAGAGGGGCAGGATTCAGCGGCCCCTGGGTAGAGCAGTGTGTGCAGTATTTAGACCTCAGGGTTCCAAGCTGGCAGGCTGCTTTTACATTGATTTAAGGTGAGTGGACTTGAGCCAGACACATGGTCTGATTTCAAGCTGGGTGAGTAGATGAAAAGGAGCACATGTGTCTAGAGCACTGTGATCTAGACTCACCTATCTGTTCATCCCCTTCAGTTTTGCTTTCATGGGCAGGTGTTGTCCATTTTCTTGTTGGAACAGTGGGGCTGGCAGGCTGGGTGAAGTCAGTAACCTGGGCATCACAGGATGGGTGAGCAGCAGTTCTGGGACTCAAAGTAGATCTATCCAACAGCAAAGGTCATGCTCATACAGTGCTTCTTGCTGTCTCTGTGAAGAGATACTTTCACAAGTTTTATCATGTTTTGAATGTATTTGGATTTAATACAGATTGACTAAAGAATTAGCAAACTGTTTATTTTTAATAAATGCAAAACTTTGGCTTTGTACAGCTAAGTAAAAATTGACATTGACCTTTGAACTGTGGGGCAGAATGCACTGCTCCAATTTCAGATTCACATGAGATTAGCTTATGGGTCACATCTCCCTGGTTCCATCCAGCATAAGCTCTTATTGCTCTCAAGCCTGCATTTTGTTTCTGGTACTCAGAACTTGACCCTCTGATGCTCAGACAGATCACAGGGGCAGGCTCCTCTCCCTCCTCTCCCTTCTCATTCTGTGGCATTTCTTTCAATCTGTACCAGGAAATCTCCAGTGCAAAATTGTAGTCAGCACCAAAGAGTAAATAGCCATATTTGGATTTAGCTGGGTGATGGATGAGTCTGCTTTCAGGAATGGGCTATGAGAATCAGGGGTAGGTTTGAGCAGACAGCCCAGATATCTCATCTTTCCTTCCTCATGCTTCTTGGTGTAATTTTTCACTAGTGAAGTGTTTAGTCTTATTCACCTACATGGAAATTCCAGGGAAGAGGCCATCATACCACATTCTGGCAGAGTAAAGTCATGGACCCTGCTATTCCCTATGCCTTGATCTGAGTTTTAGCTCTGTGTGGCTTCCTGCTGTGTAACTTCAGGCAAGTTACCCCATTCTCTCAGCCTTGGCTTCCTCAACTATAAAAGTAATATTAATACCTGCCTCATAATGTCATTGTGTGAAATAAAATGTCTATAAGTCTCTCAGGATAATATCCAGCACATATAATTATATGCAATTATAAACTATTTGCTATTTTTATTTTTGTTATATTTTATATCCTTTAGGTCAAGCTAGTATGTTTATTTCTTGAAGCCATCATATGCAGATGACAAGGAATTTCATTCTTTGAGTTTTAATGTTACTGTTGGCTTCTTCCATGCCTTAAAGAAACTCTTTCTCGATATCCCTGGTTTAACTGTAGCACTTGCCACATTTATCTTCTTTGGAATTTGGATATGTGAGAGTAAGTCAATATCCTGAGAGCTGCTCTGTGGGGACGCTTCATCTTTTCTTAAATCTAGCACCAGGGTTTTGGTGACAAGCATGTGACATGTCCTCAGAGATACCAGAAGGAGAAGTAGCTAAGAGGTTCTCACCAAATGCAGAAGAGTTGGGTCATGCAGAGCTATGAGGATTTTTGTGGTCATGTCCTGCTGTGACAAGAGGCCTCAGAAACCCAGCAGCGCTCACCAAGAACGTCAGAGTACTCTCATGTCCTGCAGGAAATGCAAGGGCTGAGCAGGATGGGAGGGCAAGACCAGGTCCCAAGTTCACTGTTCCGGGGCTGGTGTGACTACAGAGGGCTCTGCCCATGTGGCTTGGTAGCTGAGGACTCAGTATTTGTACCTGGCCCACAGTTCTGGCAGTATGAGTGCTAGTGGCCTTTGATGCTTCTCAAGTTGGGCTCCCTAGAGGGGCAGAAACTCAGAGGAAGGGCAGATGCAGTTACTGAAGGATACCTATCTCTTCCTCACATGCAGAGCATTTAAGTAAGAATGGCTTTAGGGGGGTTACTATTACTGTGTTGCTATGGCTAGCTAACTTTCTTTAAGCACTGACAATGCTCCAGGCAGTGTGTTAACTGCCTTACACATACACAGACAGGAGTGGTGTGGCCAACCCAAGTTGCACAGCCAGTGGCTGATGAAGCCATAACTTCAGGTATGCCTTATTCAAAGCCTGAGCTCTCAATATGGTGCCAGATCAGCCAGATCTTTTAGCAAAGGCATTAGTGACAAAGATCAAAACAATCTGTCTGGTAGGAAGCACTGTCTCTTATTATTTAAGTTCTTGGTTTTAGAGCTTTCCAATCTTGGTGTTCTAAGAGGGTGTCCGTGAAGAGGATTTCCTTCATATTTCAATTGTATATGTAAGCCTTGCTGTACATTTATTACTTACAAAACCCTGGCTTTCCTTCCTTGTTTTCTTTTTCTACTTTTGAAAATAAGGGTAAAAAATGTCTAAAGACAAAGATTTCATGCTGGCAGGGTCCACTGAGATTACTTGAGATCTGTAATATATGTGAGGAATTGAAGCTAGTTTTCAAAGTCAACAGAGATGTGTGTGTGTGTGTGTGTGTGTGTGTGTGTGTGTGTAAGTAATATAGTATTTGAATTGTTGCCTTGTTCCTTTTATGAGTCACATTTACTGAGGTTGTTAAAAAATCTGTAAATATTTGTCATGTAACAAAGCTGAACTCAAATGCATGAAACAAAAGTGTTGTAATAGAGTGAAGTCTGGGACAGATAAACAGTCAATAAGAAAGAAAATAACTAGAGTTCAGTGTTATAAAATAAAATACACAATAGAAGAATAACTCTTGAAGCACTGTGGGAAAGGCCATTTTGAAAAACATTGTGGTACTCCTGGATCCCATCCCAAAACTTTTTGTCTCCTTGAACAATCTCAATTAGCACATGTATATCTTTGCTCATAAAAGTATATGTGCATATTGTTCTCCAACGTTTTTTGTCATAAACTGTAGTAAATCTCATCATATTCTAGATTTTTCACAGGTATATCTACATCTTTGTCTTCAAATTATTGAAAACTTATTGTGTATGTTCAAGGGCATCTTTGATGAAGCTGTGAATCTGTTAGGATCTCTCATATGAAAGCAAAAAATTCATCTGAAGAAGATAGATTTGGATAAAAGTTGAG